>SZWC01002570.1:94495-141135 GCA_023375785.1 Penium margaritaceum | reverse complement strand
AATATAATGTCCTTTCCTATTGAATATATTGGTGTTTCTATACAAGCATCCGTAGTGCACAAAACGTAATGGTCCATTAATTGAACTAGGGATGTTAACTTCAAATGGTATGATTATCAAAACAGCATACCAGGTGAGGATGCTATGGTCAAAGAGGGACTTGTAATTCTACATGGACCGGACTCGGGGATCCACTGGACCCGGACTCGGGGATCTGGAAAATGGACTCGGACTCGGGGATCCGGGTCCAGGGTATGGACCCAGCTTGGGAGTCCAGTTCCCTTCCCGGAATCGTGGTTCTAGGCTCGGTTTCACCCTTAAGTGTGACGCTATAGAGCCAAAGTGTGACGCTCTAGTGCCAAAGTGTGACACTCTAGTGCCAAAGTGCGATGCTCTAGTGCCAAAGTTTGAAACTCTAGTGCCAAAGTGTGATACTTCAGTGCCAAATTGTGACGCTCTAGTGCCAAAGTGTGATGCTGTACTGCCAAAGTCTGACGCTCTAGTGCCAAAGCTTGAAGCTCTAGTGCCAAAGTGTGACGCTCTAGTGCCAAAGTGTTGCACTCTAGTGCCAAAGTGTGACACTCTTGCGCCAAAATGTGCATCTCAACTGCCAAAGTGTGACGCTCTAGAGCCAAAGTGTGACACTCTAGTACCAAAGTGTAACGCTCTGGTACCAAAGTGTGACGCTCTAGTTCCAAAGTGCAACACTCTATTGCAAAAGTGTGACGCTCTAGTGACAAAGTGTGATGCTCTAGTGCCAAAGTTTGTAACTCTAGTGCCCAAGTGTGACACTCTAGTGCCAAAGTGTGACGATCTAATACCAAAGTGTGACTCTCCCATGCCAAAGCTGACGCTCTAGTGCCAAAGTGTGAAGCTCTACGGCCAAAGTGTGACGCTCTAGTACCAAAGTGTGAAGGTCTAGTGCCACAGTGTGACGCTCTAGTGCCAAAGTGTGACGCTCTAGTACCAAAGTGTGAAGGTCTAGTGCCACAGTGTGACGCTCTAGTGCCAAAGTGTGAAGCGCTAGTGCCAGAGTGTGACGCTCTAGTGCCAAAGTGTGACGCTCTAATGCCAAAGTGTGACGCTCTAGTGCAAAAGTGTGATGCTCTAGTGCCAAATTGTGACGCTCTAGTCCCAAACTGTGACACTCTTGTGCCAAAGGGTGACACTCTAGTACCAATGTGTGATGCTGTATTGCCAAAGTACGATGCTCTAGTGCCAAAGTGTGATGCTCTAGTGCCAAAGTGTGAAGCTCTAGTGCCCAAGAGTGAAGCTCTTGTGTCGAAGTGTGACGCTCTAGTGCCAAAGTGTGACGCTCTAGTGCCAAAGTTCAAAACTCTAGTGCCAACGTGTGATGCTCTAGTGCCAATGTGTGACGCTCTAGTGCCAAAGTGTCACGCTCTAGTGCCAATGTGTGACGCTCTAGTTATCAAGTGTGACGCTCTAGTGCCAAAGTGTGAAGCTCTAGTGCCAAAGTGTGACGCTCTAGTGCCAAAGTTCAAAACTCTAGTGCCAACGTGTGATGCTCTAGTGCCAATGTGTGACGCTCTAGTGCCAAAGTGTCACGCTCTAGTGCCAATGTGTGACGCTCTAGTTATCAAGTGTGACGCTCTAGTGCCAAAGTGTGAAGCTCTAGTGCCAAATTATAACGCTCTGGTGCCAAAGTGTGAAGCTCTAGTGCCAAAGAATGATGCTCTAGTGCCAAAGTGTGAAGCAATAGTGCCAAAGTGTGACACTCAAGTACCAAAGTGTGACGCTCTAGTGCCAATGTGTGACGCTCTAGTTCCAAACTGGGACGCTCTAGTGCCAAAGTGTGATGCTCTAGTACGAACGTATGAAGCTCTAGTGCCAAAGTGTGACGATCTAGTGCCAAAGTGTGACGTTCTAGTGCCAAAGTGTGAAGGTCTAGTGCCAAAGTGTGATGCTCTAGTGCCAAAGTGTGATGCTCTAGTGGCAAAGTATGACGCTCTAGTACCAAAGTGTGATGCTGTAGTGCCAAAGTGTGACGCTCTAGTTCCAAAGTGCGACACTCTATTGCCAAAGTGTGATTCTCTAGTGCCAACATGTGACTCTCTAGTGCCAGAATTCAAGACTCTAGTGCCAAAGTGTGATGCTCTAGTGCCAAAGTATGACACTATAGTGCCAAAGTGTGATGCTCTAGTTCCAATGAGTGACGCTCTAGTGCCAAAGTGTGAAGCTCTGGTGCCAAAGTGTGATGCTCTAGTGCCAATGTGTGACGCTCTAGTGTCAAAGTGTGATGCTCTAGTGCCAAAGCGTGGAACTCTAGTGCCAAAGTGTGACGCGCTAGTGCCAAGGTGTGAAGCTCTAGTCCCAAAGTGTGATGCTCAAGTGCCAAAGTGTGATGCTCCTGTGCCAAAGTGTGACACTCGACTGCCAAGGTGTGAAGCTATAGTGCCAACGTGTGACGCTCTAGTGCCAAAGTGTGACGCTCTTGTGCAAAAGTGTGACGCTCTAGTGCCAAAGTGTAACGCTCTAGTGCCGAAGTGTGACAAAGGGTGAAACCAATTCCTTTGGACTCGGGGATCGGACTCGGGGATCCGAGTCCTGGACTCGTACTCGGGGTTCCAATTCTTTCAGTTGGACCCGACTCGTAATTCCAAATCCAGGCTGTGGACTCGACCCGGACTTGGAGGGGTGACAAGTGAGGTGGTAGCTGATTCAAAATGCCTGGTATAACCAATATAATGTCCTTTCCTATTGAATACATTGGTGTTTCTATAAAAGCATCCGTAGTGCACAAAACGTAATGGTCCATTAATTGAACTAGGGATGTTAACTTCAAATGGTATGACTATCAAAACAGCAAACCAGGTGAGGATGCTATGGTTAAAGAGGGACTTGTAATTCTGCATGGACCGGACTCGGGGATCCACTGGACCCGGACTCGGGGATCTGGAACGTGGACTCGGACTCGGGGATCCAGGTCCATGGTATGGACCCAGCTTGGGAGTCCAGTTCCCTTCCCGGAATCGTGGTTCTAGGCTCGGTTTCACCCTTAAGTGTGACGCTATAGAGCCAAAGTGTGACGCTCTAGTGCCAAAGTGTGACGCTCTAGTGCCAAAGTGCGAGGCTCTATTGCCAAAGTTTGAAACTCTAGTGCCAAAGTATGATACTCTACTGCCAAAGTGTTACGCTCTAGTGCCAAAGTGTCATGCTGTAGTGCCAAAGTCTGACGCTCTAGTGCCAAAGTTTGAAGCTCTAGTGCCAAAGTGTGACGCTCTAGTGCCAAAGTGTTACACTCTAGTGCCAAAGTGTGACGCTCTTGCACCAAAGTGTGCATTTCAAGTGCCAAAGTGTGACGCTCTAGTGCCAAAGTGTGACGCTCTAGTACCAAAGTGTGACGCTCTAGTACCAAAGTGTGACGCTCTAGTTCCAAAGTGCATCACTCTATTGCAAAAGTGTGACGCTCTAGTGCCAAAGTGTGATGCTCTGGTGCCAAAGTTTGTAACTCTAGTGTCCAAGTGTGACACTCTAGTGCCAAAGTGTGACGATCTAGTACCAAAGTGTGACTCTCCCGTGCCAAAGCTGACGCTCTAGTGCCAAAGTGTGAAGCTCTACGGCCAAAGTGTGACGCTCTAGTACCAAAGTGTGAAGGTCTAGTGCCACAGTGTGACGCTCATGTGCCAAAGTGTGAAGCGCTAGTGCCAGAGTGTGACGCTCAAGTGCCAAAGTGTGACGTTCTGGTGCCAAAGTGTGAAGGTCTAGTGCCAAAGTGTGATGCTCTAGTGCCAAACGTGTGACGCTCGAGTGCCAAAGTGTGACGCTCTAGTGCCAAATTGTGACACTCTATTACCAACGTTTGGAGCTCTAGTTCCAAAGTATGATGCTCTAGTGCCAAAGTGTGACTCTGTAGTGCCAAAGTGTGACTCTCTAGTGCCAAAGTGTAGAGCTCTAGTGCCAAAGTGTGATGCTCTAGTGCCAAAGTGTGACGCTCTAGTGCCAAAGTGTGAGGCTGTAGTGCCAAAGTCTGACGCTCTATTGCCAGATTTTGAAGCTCTAGTGCCAAAGTGTAACGCTATAGTGCCAAAGTGTGACACTCTAGTCCTAAAGTGTGACGCTCTAGTGCCAAAGTGTGTTTCTATATTGCCAAAGTGAGATGCTCTTATGCCAAAATGTGACGCTCTAGTGCCCAGGTTCAAAACTCTAGTGCCAAAGTGTGACACTCTAGTGCCAAAGTGTGACACTCTTGTGCCAAAGTGTGACGCTCTATTTCCCAGGAGTGACGCTCTAGTGCCAAAGTGTGAAGCTCTAGTGCCAAAGTGTGAAGCTCTAGTGCCAAAGGGTTGTCAGAAGAATGCAGTGAGCGAGGACGGCAGTAGCAGAGGCAAACAAAATCAATGACGTTACCCAGGCGAGTGATGTCAGCAGCAAGGTGAGAGCGGGCCCAATGAGTTAGTCGGAAGGCCTCAAGAGAGACAAACAGCTGGACCTCTGAGGTAAGCGGAGAGTAGTGAGAGAACGGGAGAGCGAAGCGAGAGATGCATCGGGAGTAAGCGAAAGGTCAGAAGTGACAAAACGAAGAGAGAGCTGGGTATGGTGGACGAAGGGAGCGAATGCGAGAGGTGAGCAGAGCGCGGACACGGCGGCAAAGTCGCGGAACCAAAGGGAACAGAATGTTCAAAACTGTTCTGGTTAAACTAGGGAGGGAATAAACATCCTCCGTATATACAACAAAACAGGACAACGCAAGGATTAACGGCTTCTTTCTGCTAGCCGGACGCATGGCGACATGGTCGCTTTTTAGGGGCGGCTCGACTCTGGTGGAATGGTCGTGACCGGCCAGCCGTTGCCGAGGAGGTTTGGTGCGATACCTGAACCAATATCGAGAGCTCGGATTATCCGAAGGGTGTTTTGTATGACGAGCACCTTGTCGGAGTCATATTTGTGATAGCCCCCCAGAGTCCGACAAGGTATGCAGGCCTGAGTGCCGATAGGGCCTCAGTGTCCAAGTGTCGCTGTCTGATGGGGGGATTAACCACTGGACGGAGAGAGAAGATGATCACGTTGCAAAGATTTGGGTTCCACGCTACTGCCTCAAAAGTGTGTCACATTGCTGTAATGGGTGACACTTCATCAATGATCCTGTGGTAGACAGTATGGGTGGTGCCGCGTAGGTACCTTTTCATGTCCAGCAGGGTTGTCGTGTATGCCCTTGGGGGACATCTGGGATTATCATAAACTCCTTCCAAAAAGAGGGAGAGCTGATACCCTCGGAGAAAAGAGTGCTTTGTCTTTACTTGTATGCCGCCCTACCAGTCGTGGATGTTTTCTCCCAAATGATCAAGAACAGGAATGTGTGTCCATTCGAGGGCTTATGCAGTCATTATGATTGGTCGTTGAGAGTGCATGGCAGTTGCTGGTGTCTGGTCACTAGGGTTGTTTAGCAGGTTTTACCCTCCTGAGCGTGGAGATGAGGTTGGGGAGAGGAGAAGAGTGAGAGGGGCTAGTGATGAGGGGAAGGAACGAGGTATAGTGGGTTCAGCGTGGGTACAGGTTACTGAGTAGTGCGACCAGGCAGGTCCATTTGCTGAGCAGATGGGTCAGGGTGGAGATAGACTTAAGGAGGATGCTGAGGAGGAGGAGTGAAGGAGAGGAAGGAGGAGGAGGCTGTTGAAGTAGATGAGGGCTTCGAGGAATTTGGTGTGGATGCAGGTCATCACTGGGTGGACGATGCGATCGGACAGATTTGGACACCGTGTAGATGACGACTGATGGGAACGGAGGAATGTTGAATGACCGAGTGGGTGCAGGGATGGAACTACTCGTGCTGGGAAATGGAGGAAAGCTGATGGCGATATGGGCGCAGGTCGTCGCGAGGCTGGCGATGCGACCGAGCGGATCCGCTGACCGAGCTGATGATGAAAGATAGCTGAAGGCAAAGAAATGCTGAACGACAGAGTGGGCGCAGGGGCGAAACCTCGTGCACTACAGAGTAGAGGGTAGAATGCGGCAAGGGGAAGGCAAGAGCCGACACGCCGTGAGAAATCTGTTGTCAGCGTGGGTGTAGGCTGCTGCGAAGAGGGCAGCTAGCTCGTGCATGTCCTGATGCTGGGCGCATATGCTGATGACGAGGAGGCAAAGGCTGATGAGATAGGAGTAGGCGCAGGGGCGAAACCACGTGCGCTACAGACGATCTCGGTGTGGGCGTAGGTCGTCGTGGAACGGGCGATGCGACCGGGCGGATTCGTGTGTCGAGCGAAAGCTGAAGCGCAAGAGAGGATGATGGTGGATGAGTGGGCGCAGGGGCGAAACCACGTGCGCGGATGATGAAACATGATGATGGAGACCGATGAGAATGAGGTGTGGATGAGGCTGAGGCCGGCTCAAAAAAGACCAATGAGGAGGAGGATTGAGGACAAGAGATGAAGGTGATGATGATGCGAGGATGAAAGAGGGGAAAGCTGGTGAAGATGAGGAGGGCGTCCGGAGGAGGAGGATGGAGGGCGCTGGTGGCAGAGGATGGCGGCGCGGTGGGAAGCACGAGCAGGGCGACCGAGTCATTCCGCTAATCAGGAGAGTGACGGTTTGTTCCCCAGTTGGCCGAAGACCGACGGGCAGGAAGACTGGTGGTATCCGATGTCCCAGTAGCGAGAGGACTGCGGTTGCAGAAGAAGAAGTCGCACGACAGGCAGAGACACTGGTCCACTGATGTCAGGAGAGTGACGGCTTGTTACCTAGTTGGCTCGCAATGGGAGCAGGAAGACTGGTGGTGTCCGATATTCTGACGGCGGCAGTTGCGCTGCTGCTGCTGACGGCGCGAGAAGGCGGTGCGAGGAGGTAGCGCGAGGCAATGGAAGCGAGGAAGCTGGCATAGATGAGTCAGATGAAGGAGATGAGATTGCTGAAGAGAGATGAGGAGGGAGGTGCTACTCGTTAAGCTGAGGAGACGACAGGTAGCAGATAATGGGCAGAGGAAGCTTCTTGGAAGTTGACAGTAGGCGGCGGCTCGGGAGTGTCTGTGCAGCGTTGAGGACGGCAGGGTACCACGAGTTGGCCACGGGCACGGAAATGGGCGCAGGGCTTTCTCTGGATGACGAGGCCGTGCTTCCGTGCGAGAAGCACTTCCAGTGGTGCTGCTGATGTCAGCTGCTGATGAGGTGGGAAGGCGCGAACTGGTGGTAACGGCGATGAGGGCGGGCGGACTCGAGAGGGGACGGAACGGTGGCGGCAGAGCGATGACTCGGTCACGGGGCACCAGATGATGTCGCCTGATGCTCTGATACCACGTCAGAAGAATGCAGTGAGCGAGGACGGCAGGAGCAGAGGCAAACAGAAGCAATGACGTTACCCAGGCGAGTGACGTCAGTAGGAAGGTGAGAGCGGGCCCAAGGAGTTAGTCGGAAGGCTTCAAGAGAGACGAACAGCCGGACCTCCGAGGTAAGCGGAGAGTAAAGAGAGAACGGGAGAGCAAAGCGAGAGATGCATCGGGAGCAAGCAATAGGTGAGAAGTGAAAAAACGAAGAGAGAGCTGGGAACAGTGGACAAATGGAGCGAATGCGAGAGGCAAGCAAAGCGAGGAAACGGCGCCGAAGCTGCGGAACCAAAGGGAACAGGATGTGCATAACTGCTCTAGTTAAAGTAGGGAGGGAATGAACATCCTCCGTATATACAACACAACAGGACAACTCAAGGATTAACAGCTTCTTTCCGCTAGCCGGACGCGTGGCGACGTGGTCGCTTATTAAGGGCTTCTCGACTCAAGTGGAACGGTCGTGACCGACCAACTGTTGCCGAGGAGGTTCGGTGCGAGACCTGAACCAATATCGAGAGCTCGGATTATCCGAGGGGTGTTTTGTATGAAGAGCACCTTGTCGGAGTCATATATCTGACAAGTGTGACGCTCTAGAGTCAAAGTGTGACGCTCTAATGCCAAAGTGTGGAACTATTGTGCCAAACTATGACACTCTAGTGCCAAGATGTGAAGCTCTAGTGCCAAAGTGTGATGCTCTGGTGCCAAGGTGTGATGCTCTAGTGCCAACGTGTGACGCTCGAGTGCCAAAGTGTGAAGCTCTTGTGCCAAAGTGTGACGCTATAGTGCCAAAGTGTTGAGCTCTATTGCCAAAGTGTGATGCTATAGTGCCAAAGTGTGACGCTCTAGTGCCAAAGTGTGATGCTCTAGTGTCAAAGAGTGATGCTATAGTGCCAAAGTGTGACGCTCTAGTGCCAAAGTTCCAAAGTATAGTGCCCAAGTGTGACGCTTTAGTACAAAAGTGTGAGACTCTATTGCCAAAGTCTAACTCTCCTGTGCCAAAGTGTGACGCTCTAGTGCGAAAGTGTGAAGCTCTTGTGCCCAAGTATGACGCTCCAGTGCCAAAGTGTGAAGGTCTAGTGCCACATTGTGACACGCTAGTGCCAAAGTGTGAAGCACTAGAGCCAAAGTGAGACGCTCTAGTGCCAAAGTGCGATTCTCTAGTGCTAACGTGTGACGCTCTAGTGCCAAAGTGTGACGCTCTAGTGCCAACGTGTGACGCTCTAGTGCCAAAGGGTGACGCTCTAGCGCCAAAGTGTGAGGATCTATCGCCAAAGTTTGAAACTCTAGTGTCAAAGTGTGATGCTCTAGTGCCAAATTGTGACGCTCTAGTGCCAAAGTGTGACGCTGTAGTGCCAAAGTCTGACGCTCTAGTGCCAAAGTTTGAAGCTCTAGTGCCAAAGTGTGACGCTCTAGTGCCAAAGTGTTACACTCTAGTGCCAAAGTGTGACGCTCTTGTGCCACAGTGTGACGCTCTAGTGCCAAAGTGTGACGCTGTAGTGCCAAAGTCTGACGCTCTAGTGCCAAAGTTTGAAGCTCTAGTGCCAAAGTGTGACGCTCTAGTGCCAAAGTGTTACACTCTAGTGCCAAAGTGTGACGCTCTTGTGCCACAGTGTGAATCTCTAGTGCCAAAGTGTGATGCTCTAGTGCCAAAGTATGACGCTTTAGTTCGAAAGTGCGACACCATATTGCAAAAGTGTGACACTCTAGTGCCAAAGTGTGATTCTCTAGTGCCAAAGTTCAAAACTCTAGTGCCAAAGTGTGAGGGTCTAGTGCCAAAGTGTGACGCTCTAGTGCCAAGGTGTGACGCTATGGTACCAAATTGTGAAGGTCTAGTGCCACAGTGTGACGATCTAGTGCCAAAGTGTGAGGCTTAAGTGCCAAAGTGTGGCGCTCTAGTGCCAAAGTGTGACGCTCTAGTGCCAAAGTGTGACGCTCAAGTGCCAAAGTGTGTCGCTCTAGTCTCAAAATGTGACGCTCTTGTGCCAAAGGGTTGTCAGAAGATTGCAAGTGCTGGCGTAGAGTGGACGTGGTCGGAGAGACGAGCGTTTCAATGGTGGACAGGAGCACGAGCAAAAGCGAAGTCGAAGCGGTGATAGGACGACGAGTGGAAGCGGATGATGATGGAGAGTGATAAGGAAAGGCCTGGGCGGGACACCAAAGGTGCGAGCACTGAGATCTTTGCAGGAAGGGAGTTGACCCAGCACTTTGAGGGAAGGACGGAAGCTTCCTTGAAGGTGCGGGCGTTGCTGACGTATGAGTGACGTTTTAGCAGAAGTGAGAGGGCGCAGTGCGGGAGCACGGGCGCTGAGCTTAGAATGAAAGGCAAGAAGCACTGGAGGCGGCCCAAAGGGCGAGCCTGAAGGAGAATCCAATGGATTGATTATAGAATGTGGTACAAGCAATACAAATCGGAAAGGTCTAACCTAGCGCGCTTCGTCCAGTGGGCATAGAGATGGCGGCTCGGACAAGTGAGAGACTAGAGAGCACCTCGAGACCACGATGCGGCTTTGCTAGCCGTACGCATAGAGGAGTGGTGAGTGCAGGCACGATCTTCGCAGGTGCGTTTCGCCTGGGCCGTTGTGGTATGCGGCCGTTGGTCTCGGCCTTGGCGAGGTTCGCACAGGTTGTCGGTCATGGGACCATTCAGCAATTGATCTTGTATCTCCGGAGATGAACCTGCATTGTCACTCTTTACTTTCTCAGTGGCTGTACCCCTTGAGACGATCTCTGAGATAATATCCGACACCCCCCTTAGATCGGGAGAGGGGTGCAAGCCTTGAATGGCAGGCCTGCGAGTCCTGCTTCTGTGGGAGTGCAGCACAGAGAGAGCTTGGGAGGTTTTGGAGGCGGTGGTCGCCTTAGCACCAGGTTGTAGAGGGAAGAGAGAAAACATGGGCGATGCGGTAGTTTTTTAGTTCGGTCAGTGAGTGTGGTGGCGGAGGGATTTTCGGTGAGGGGGAAGGAACAATTTGTCAGTAGTGTGGAGGAGAGTTCAGTTGGGTTGCAGTGAGGCACTGTGGACTTGCAGTAGGAAGTCGACTGATTCCGATCGCGTGTCCATACAGTTTTTGGACTTGGGCCATACTTGAATCTGCGCAAGTTATGGGCGGTGACAACTCTGCGAAGGCAGGCAATCCAGATTTGTGAGGTCATGTGATGCGTCTTCATGAAGTAGTCTGCTTCCTGCAGTAGGCGATTGATGAGGAACTTGCCGTGGGCGGGAGCTGCGGTTAGCAGTGTTGTGTGAGTTGTGCAGTAGCTTGTGAGAAAGGTGCACAGAGGTGCGTAGGAGGTGTTGGAGAAGACGAGGCGGGGTGGTCGGTCAAAGTGTTTGGTCTGTTGCTTCAACCAGTCCCTAAGTGCAGGAACAGCTCCGGTCAGTGTGCGAAGGGAGAGAATAGTGCAGTGCTGTGAGTATTGGTCATGAATGAAGAGGAAATGGCTGTGACGGACCGTGGAGTATGAAGTTGGAGGCTGGATGAGGGTAATGTGTAGGGAGTCAAAGCTGCACAGAGAGGGGTGGGAGGAGAGAGGAGGAGAGGAGGACGCGGTGTACATCTCAAGACCATACTCCTCAGATCCAATCTCAGTCACGGGCTCAACTACTCCTAACATGACAGCATTGTTAGGAGCATGATTCACAGCAGCAGGGATGGCAGGAGAAGATGAAGTTTCCATGCTGTTGGCTGGAGTTGAACGCCAGCTTGAACTTCCCATCCGGTTGTAGTAGCGCTGACGACGCTCTTCCACCCAGTTGGGTTGTTCACCATAGGACTTGCCAGGGTTCTGATCCAGCCACTCATCGGTAGCACGATGATCACAGACCTGAGGTGGGTGGTTGCGACGGCCACACTTAGTTCCTTTGAATGGTCAGTGGCGGATGGTGTAAGAGCAGGCGTGGAAGCGGTTGAACATGCGGTTGTCAGTGGTGGTGGCCATGCTTTCAAATGAGTTTGTGGCAATGGTAGTCTCGCGTGCTTGCTTGGCGACGTAGTCCTGTTCTCCTGCCATGAGTTTGGGACTGATGACAGCGAGGGTCAGTTGATCAACAGGCAGCTGCAGTAAGATTTGGCGGATGATATCATACTGACCAAGAAGGCCGGAGATGATGCCGGTGCAGACGACAGCAGGGGGAAGATCAATCTTCATTTCTTTGAGATCGCAAGCGATGGTGCTGACGGATGCAATGTAACTGCCCATGTTGGTATGGGCGGCAAAGGGCACAGAGAAGAGTGACATGATCTTGATTCCGCAGGCGGTCGAGGTGTTGTTGCTGAAGCCATGTTCAAGAGGTTTCCACACTTTGTGAGTCTTCCCGCCAAGAGTGCGGATGTCTTCATGCAGCTCAAGAGAGGAGGTGGTCATGATGGTCATGAGGGCGGTGCTGTTGGTGAATTCCCAGGAGGCGCGGCTGATGGTAGTAATGGGGGCAACGGGACCAGAGGAGGAAGAGGCATTTGAAGGAGCGGGGTGAGATACAGATCCATCGGAGGGGTCTCCACCTGGAGTAGTTGATGCAGTTGCAGTTGAGGAGGAGGAAGTGGCGTCAGATGGTTCTATCCCAGTGTCCGTGTTGGTGATCAGATGACTGAGAGTGACTCCCTCAACCTTTTGTGTTCCAAAGAAAAGTGACACTGAGTAGCTCCACAGCTTGTAGTTGCTGGTACCATCTGGCTTTACAATGAGCTTGGGAAGACCAGCCAGGGTGAGAGAGGATGCCATGATGAAGTTGATGGTAAGGTGACGGAAGGAGATTGCGCGGATCGAGGTGCTTGCAGAGATTTTTGCTGCGGCGATGAGAGTGTGCTGATGGCTTTTGATAAAAGTGAAAAGAGACACCAAGATGCTGGTAATGATGAGTTTCGATTTGCGGAAATGTTGCTGAGGGGGAGGACGGAACTGGGTACGGGGGCAGAACCTCATGCACTGACGGCGGAGATGATGAGTGAGTAGAAATTGTTTGCAGATGGAGTGGGCGCAGGGGCAGAACCTCGTGCATGCAATTTACCAAGAGGAAGTAGAATGGTGCTGCCACGACACCTTAGTCAGAAGAGTCGCTGCCACCGCAATTCTTCTGGCGTCCACAGTTCTTCGAGGCGGAGGAGTTCGATAAGAGTGGGTGCGGCCGATGGCGGTGAGCACGACGAAGCCAGGGGTGTTACTTGAGCTCTGATACCATGTCAGAAGATTGCAAGTGCTGCCGTAGAGCGGACGCGGTCGGATAGACGAGCGTTTCAATGGTGGACAGGAGCACGAGCAAAAGCGAAGTGGAAGCGGTGATAGGACGACGAGTGGAAGCGGATGATGATGGAGAATGATAAGGAAAGGCCTGGGCGCGACACCAAAGGTGCGAGCGCTGAGATCTTTGCAGGAAGGGAGTGGACGCAGCACTTTGAGGGAAGGACGGAAGCTTCCTTGAAGGTGCGGGCGTTACTGACGTATGAGTGAAGTTTTAGCAGAAGTGAGAGGGCGTAGTGCGGGAGCACGGGCGCTGAGATGAGAATGAAAGGCAAGAAGGACTGGAGGCGGCCCAAAGGGCGAGCCAAAAGGAGAATCCAATGGATTGATTATAGAATGTTCTACAAGCAATACAAATAGGAAAGGTCTAACCTAGCGCGCTTCGTCGAGCGGGCATAGAGATGGCAGCTCGGGCAAGTGAGAGACTATAGAGCGCCTCGAGACCACGATGCGGCTTTGCTAGCCGTACGCATAGAGGAGTGGTGAGTGCAGGCACGATCTTCGTAGGTGCGTTTCGCCTGGGCCGTTGTGGTATGCCGCCATTGGTCTCGGCCTTGGCGAGGATCGCACAGGTTGTCGGTCATGGGACCGTTCAGCTGTTGATCTTGTATCTCCGGAGATGAACCTGCATTGTCACTCTTTATTTTCTCAGTGGCTGCACCCCTTGAGATGATCTCCGAGATAATATCCGACAATGGTGACTCTATGGTGCCAAAGTTTGACTCTCTAGTGCCAACATGTGAGGCTCTAGTACCAAAGTGTGACGCTCTAGTGCCAAAGTTTGACACTCTAGTGCCAAATCGTGATGCTCTATTGCCAATGTTTGGAGCTCTAGTGCCAAAGTGTGACGCTCTAGTGCCAAAGTGTGATGCTATAGTGCCAAAGTCTTACGCTCTAGTGCTAGAGTTTGAAGCTCTAGTGCCAAAGTGTGTGACACTCTAGTGCCAAAGTGTGACACTCTAGTGCCAAAGTGTGACGCTCTAGTGCCAAAGTGTGAATCTCTAGTGCCAAAGAGTGATGCTCTATTGCCAAAGTATGCCACTCTAGTACCAAAGTGTGACGCTCTAGTGCCAAAGTGTGACGCTCTAGTTCCAAAGTGCGACACTCTATTGCCAAAGTGTGACGCTCTAGTGGCACAATGACGCTCTACTGCCAAAGTTTGAAACTCTAGTGCCAAAGTGTGACGCTCTAGTGCCAAAGTGTGACATTCTAGTGCCAGAGTGTGACGCTCTACTTCCAAGGAGTGACGCTCTAGTGCCAATGTGTGAAGCTCTAGTGCCAAATTATGACGCTCTAGTGCCAAAGTGTGACGCTCTAGTGTCAAAGTGTGACGCTCTAGTGCCAGCGTATGGAACTCTAGTGCCAAAGTGTGACACTCTAGTGCCAAGGTGTGACGCTGCAGTGCCAAAGTGTGATGCTCTAGTACCAAAAGTGTGATGGTCTAATGTAAAAGTGTGATGCTCGAGTGCCGAAGTGTGAAGCTCTAGTGCCAAAGTGTGACGCTCTAGTGCCAACGTTTGGAGCTCTAGTTCGAAAGTGTGACGCTCTAGTGCCAAAGTGTGATGCTGTAGTGCCAAAGTGTGACGCTATAGTGCTAAAGTGTGGAGCTCTAGTGCCAAAGTGTGATGCTCTAGTGCCAAAGTGTGACGCTCTAGTGCCAAAGTGTGACGCTCTAGTGCCAAAGTGTGACGCTCTAGTGCCAAAGTGTGACGCTCTAGTGCCAAAGTGTGATGCTCTAGTGCCAAAGTGTGACGCTCTAGTGCCAAAGTGTGACGCTCTAGTGCCAAAGTGTGACGCTCTAGTGCCAAAGTGTGACGCTCTAGTGCCAAAGTTTGAAATCAAGTGCCCAAGTGTAACGCTCTAGTACGAAAGTGTGATGCTCTATTGCCCAAGTGTGACTCTCCAATGCCAAAGTGTGACTCTCTAGTGCCAAAGTGTGAAGCTCTAGTACCCAAGTGTGAAGTGCTAGTGCCAAAGTGTGACACCCTAGTGCCAAATTGTGACACTCAAATGCCAAAGTGTGATGCTCTAGTGCCAAAGTGTGACGCTCTATTACAGAAGTGTGACGCTCTAGTGCCAAAGTGTGACGCTCTAGTGCCAAAGCTCGAAACTCAAGTGCCAAAATACGAGGCTCTTGTGCCAAAGTGTGACGCTCTAGTGCCAAAGTGTGACGCTCTAGTACCCAAGTGTGACACTCTAGTGCCAAAGTGTGACGCTCTAGTGCCAAAATGTGACTCCCCCGTGCCAAATTGTGACGCTCTAGTGCCAAAGTGTGAAGCTCTACTGCCAAAGTGTGACGCTCTAGTACCAAATTATGAAGGTCTAGTGCCACAGTGTTACGCTCTAGTGCCAAAGTGTGAAGCGCTAGTGCCAGAGTGTGACGCACTAGTGCCGAAGTGTGACGCTCTAGTGCCAAAGTGTGACGCTCTAATGCCAAAGTGTGATGCTCTAGTGCCAAAGTGTGACGCTCTAGTCCCCAAGTGTGACTCTCTTGTGCCAAAGGGTGACGATCTAGTACCAAAGTGTGACGCTGTAGTGCCAAAGTGCGATGCTCTAGTGCCAAAGTGTTATGCTCTAGTGCCAAAGTGTGAAGCTCTAGTGCCAAAGTGTGATGCTCTTGTGTCGAAGTGTGACGCTCTAGTGCCAAAGTGTGACGATCTAGTGCCAAAGTTCAGAACTCTAGTGCCAATGTGTGATGCTCTAGTGCCAATGTGTGACGCTCTAGTGCCAAAGTGTGACGCTCTAGTTCTCAAGTCTGACGCTCTAGTGCCGAAGTGTGAAGATCTAGTGCCAAACTGTAACGCTCTGGTGCCAAAGTGTGAAGCTCTAGTGCCAAAGTATGAAGCTCTAGTGCCAAAGTGTGATGCTCTAGTGCCGAAGTGTGACGCTCAAGTACCAAAGTGTGACGCTCTAGTGCCAATGTGTGACGCTCTAGTTCCAAACTGGGACGCTCTAGTGCCAAAGTGTGACGCTCTAGTACCAACGTATGAAGGTCTAGTGCCAAAGTGTGAGTCTCCCGTGCCCAAGTGTGACAATCTAGTGCCAAAGTGTGACGTTCTAGTGCCAAAGTGTGAAGGTTTAGGGCCAAAGTGTGATGCTCTAGTGCCAAACGTGTGATGCTCTAATGCCGAAGTGTGATGCTCTAGTGGCAAATTGTGACGCTCTAATGCCAACGTTTGGAGCTCTAGTGCCAAAGTGTGATGCTCTATTGCCAAAGTGTGACTATGTAGTGTCAAAGTGTGATGCTCCAGTGCTAAAGTGTAGAGCTCTAGTGCCAAAGTGTGATGCTCTAGTGCCAAAGTGTGACGGTCTAGTGCCAAAGTGTGACACTGTAGTGCCAAAGTCTGATGCTTTATTGCCAGAGTTTGAAGCTCTAGTGCCAATGTGTGATGCTCTAGTGCCAAAGTGTGACACTCTAGTCCTAAATTGTGACGCTATAGTGCCAAAGTGTGTTTCTCTAGTGCCAAAGTGTGATGCTCTGGTGCCAATGTGTGACGCTATAGTACCAGCGTGTGACGATCTAGTGCCAAAGTGTGACGCTCTAGTCCCAAAGAGCAACACTCTATTGCCAAAGTGACATGCTATAGTGCCAAAATGTGATGCTCTAGTGCCCAAGTTCGAAACTATAGTGCCAAAGTGTGACACTCCAGTGCCAAAGTGTGACACTCTAGTGCCAAAGTGTGACGCCTAGTTTTAAGGAGTGACGCTCTAGTGCCAAAGCGTGAAGCTCTAGTGCCAAAGTGTGACGCTCTAGTGCCAAAGTGTGATGCTCTAGTGTCAAAGTGTGACGCTCTTATGCCAAAGTGTGGAACTCTAGTGCCAAAGTGTGACGCTCTAGTGCCAAGGTGTGAAGCTATAGTGCCAAAGTGCGATGCTCTAATGCCAAAGTGTGATGGTCTAGTGCCAACGTGTGACGCTCGAGTGCCAAAGTGTGAAGCTCTAGTGCCAAAGTGTGACGCTCTAGTGCCAACATTTGGAGCTCTTGTTCCAGAGTGTGACGCTCTATTGCCAATGTGTAACAATGTAGTGCCAAAGTGTGATGCTATAGTGCCAAATTATAGAGCTCCACTGCCAAAGTGTGATGCTATAGTGCCAAAGTGTGACGCTCTCGTGCCAAAGTGTGACGCTCTAGTGCCAAAGAGTGATGCTCTAGTGCCAAAGTGTGACGCTCTAGTGCCAAAGTTCGAAACTATAGTGCCCAAGTGTGACGCTTTAGTACGAAAGAGTGACGCTTTATTGCCAAAGTGTGACTCTCCTGTACCAAAGTGGGACGCTCTAGTGCCAATGTGTGAAGCTCTAGTGCGCAAGTGTGACGCTCTAGTAACAAAGTGTGAATGTCTAGTGCCACATTGTGATGCTCTAGTGCCAAAGTGTGAAGCCCTAGAGCCAAAGTGAGACGCTCGAGTGCCAAAGTGTGACACTCTAGTGCTAAGGTGTGATGCTCTAGTGCCAAAGTGTGACGCTCTAGTCCGAACATGTGACGCTCTAGTGCCAAAGTGTGATGCTCTAGTGCCAAAGTGTGAGGCTCTATTGCCAAAGTTTGAAACTCTAGTGCCAAAGTGTGATTTTCTAGTGCCAAAGTGTGACGCTCTAGTGCAAAAGAGTGGTCCTGTAGTGCCAAAGTCTGACGCTCTAGTACCAAAGTTTGAAGCTCTAGTGCCAAAGTGTGACGCTCTAGTGCCAAGGTGTTACACTCTAGTGCCAGAGTTTGACGCTCTTGTGCCAAATTGTGAATCTCTAGTGCCAAAGTGTGATGCTAGAGTGCCTAAGTGTGACGCTCTAGTACCAATTTGTGATGCTCTAGTGCCAAAGTATGACGCTCTGGTTCCAAAGTGTGACACTATATTGCAAAAGTGTGATGCTCTAGTGCCAAAGTGTGACGCTCTAGTGCCAAAGTTCAAAACTCTAGTGCCAAAGTGTGAGGCTCTAGTGCCAAAGTGTGATGCTCTAATGCCAAAGTATGACGCTCTAGTACCAGATTGTGAAGGTCTAGTGCCATAGTGTGACGCTCTAGTGCCAAAGTGTGAAGCTTAATGGCCAAAGTGTGGTGCTCTAATGCCAAAGTGTGATGCTCTAGTGCCAAAGTGTGACGCTCTAGTGCCAAAGTGTGACGCTCAAGTGCCAAAGTGTGACGCTGTAGTCTCAAAGTGTGACGCTCTTGTGCCAAAGGATGACTATCTAGTGCCAAAGTTTGACGCTCTAGTGCCAAAGTGTGAGGCTCTAGTGCCAAACTGTGGCGCTCTGGTGCCAAAGTGTGCCACTCTAGTGCCAAATCGTGATGCTCTCATGCCAATGTTTTGAGCTCTAGTGCCAAAGTGTGATGCTCTAGTGCGAAATTGCGATGCTGTAGTGCCAAAGTCTGACGCTCTTGTGCCATTGTTTGAAGCTCTAGTGCCAACGCGTGTGACGCTTTAGTGCCAAAGTGTGACACTGTAGTGCCAAAGTGTGATGCTCTAGTGCCAAAGTGTAAATCTCTAGTGCCAAAGTGTGATGCTCTAGTGCCAAAGTGTGACGCTCTGCTACCAAAGAGTGACACTCTAGTGCCAAAGTGTGACGCTCCAGTTCTAAAGTGCGACACTCATTTGCCAAAGTGTGACGCTCTAGTGGCACACTGACGCTCTAGTGCCAAAGATTGAAACTCTAGTGCCAAAGTGTCACACTCTAGTGCCAAAGTGTGACGCTCTAGTGTCAAAGTGTGACACTCTAGTGCCAAAGTGTGGAACCTTAGTGCCAAAGTGTGACCCTCTAGTGCCAAGGTGTGAAGCTCCAGTGCCAAAGTGTGATGCTCTAGTGCCAAAGTGTGATGGTATAATGCAAACGTGTGACGCTTGAGTGCCAAAAAATGAAGCTTTAGTGCCAAAGTGTGACGCTCTAGTGCCAACTTTTGGAGCTCTAGTTCCAAAGTGTGACGCTGTACTGCCAAAGTGTGACGCAATAGTGCCAAAGGGTGGAGCTCTAGTGCCTAAGTGTGATGCTGTAGTGCCAAAATGTGACACTCTAGTGCCAAAGTGTGACGCTCTAGTGCCAAAGTGTGACGCTCTAGTGCCAAAGTGTGACGCTCTAGTGCCAAAGTTCAAAATCTAGTGCCCAAGTGTGACGCTCTAGTACGAAAGTGTGACGCTCTATTGCCAAAGTGTGACTCTCCTGTGCCAAAGTGTGACGCTCTAGTACCAAGTTGTGAAGCTCTAGTACCAAATTATTACACTCTAGTGCCAAAGTATGACGATTTTGTGCCAAAGTGTGAATCTCTAGTTCCAAAGTGTGACTCTCTAGTGCCAAAGTGTGACGCTCTAGTACCAAAGTGTGACGCTCTAGTGCCAAAGTGTGAATCTCTAGTGCCAAAGTGTGATGCTCTAGTGCCAAAGTGTGACGCTCTAGCACCGAAGTGTGACGCTCTAGTGCCAAAGTGTGTCGCTCTAGTTCCAAAGTGCAACACTCTATTGCCAAAGTGTGACGCTCTAGTCGCATACTGACACTATAGTGCCAAAGATTGAAACTCTAGTGCCAAAGTTTGACACTCTAGTGCGAAAGTGTGACGCTCTACTTCCAAGGAGCGACGCTCTAGTGCCAAGGTGTGAAGCACTAGTGCCAAGTGGTGACGCTCTAATGCCAAAGTGTGACGCTCTAGTGTCAAAGTGTGACGCTCTAGTGTCAAAGTGTGGAACTCTAGTGCCAAAATGTGACGCTCTAGTGCCAAGGTGTGAAGCTCCAGTGCCAAAGTGTGATGCTCTAGTGCTAAAGTGTGATGGTCTAATGCAAACGTGTGAAGCTCGAGTGCCGAAGTGTGAAGCTCTAGTGCCAAAGTGTGATGCTCTAGTGCCAACGTTTGAGCTCTAGTTCCAAAGTGTGACGCTCTAGTGCCAAAGTGTGATGCTGTAGTGCCAAAGTGTGACGCTATAGTGCCAAAGTGTGGAGCTCTAGTGCCACAGTGTGATGCTCTAGTGCCAAAGTGTGACACTCTAGTGTCAAATTGTGACGCTCTAGTGCCAAAGTGTGACGCTCTAGTGCCAAAGTGTGATGCTCTAGTGCCAAAGTTCAAAATCTAGTGCCCAAGTGTGACACTCTAGTACGAAAGTGTGATGCTCTATTGCCAAAGTGTGACTCTCCTGTGCCAAAGTGTGACGCTCTAGTGCCAAAGTGTGAAGCTCAAGTACCCAAGTGTGAAGCGCTAGTGCCAAAGTGTGACGCTCTAGTGCCAAATTGTGACGCTCAAATGCCAAAGTGTGATGCTCTAATGCCAAAGTGTGACGCTCTAGTGCCAAAGTGTGACGCTCTAGTGCCAAAGTG
The DNA here is from genome assembly GCA_023375785.1 of Penium margaritaceum. Taxonomy (NCBI): domain Eukaryota; kingdom Viridiplantae; phylum Streptophyta; class Zygnematophyceae; order Desmidiales; family Peniaceae; genus Penium; species Penium margaritaceum. Next base: position 121,337 of record SZWC01002570.1, on the reverse strand, counting down.
TGACGCTCTAGTGCCGAAGTGTGACGCTCAAGTACCAAAGTGTGACGCTCTAGTGCCATTGTGTGACGCTCTAGTTCCAAACTGGGACGCTCTAGTGCCAAAGTGTGACGCTCTAGTACCAACGTATGAAGCTCTAGTGCCAAAGTGTGAGTCTCCCGTGCCCAAGTGTGACGATCTAGTGCCAAAGTGTGACGTTCTAGTGCCAAAGTGTGAAGGTTTAGGGCCAAAGTGTGATGCTCTAGTGCCAAACGTGTGATGCTCTAGTGCCAAAGTGTGATGCTCTAGTGGCAAATTGTTACGCCTAGTTCCAAGGAGTGACGCTCTAGTGCCAAAGCGTGAAGCTCTAGTGCCAAAGTGTGACGCTATACTGCAAAAGTGTGATGCTCTAGTGTCAAAGTGTGACGCTCTAATGCCAAAGTGTGGAACTCTAGTGCCAAAGTGTGATGCTCTAGTGCCAAGGTGTGACGCTCTAGTTCCAAAGTGCGACACTCATTTGCCAAAGTGTGACGCTCTAGTGGCACACTGACGCTCTAGTGCCAAAGATTGAAACTCTAGTGCCAAAGTGTGACACTCTAGTGCCAAAGTGTGACACTCTAGTGTCAAAGTGTGACGCTCTAGTGCCAAAGTGTGGAACCTTAGTGCCAAAGTGTGACGCTCTAGTGCCGAGGTGCGAAGCTCCAGTGTCAAAGTGTGATGCTCTAGTGCCAAAGTGTGATTGTATAATGCAAACGTGTGACGCTCGAGTGCCGAAAAGTGAAGCTTTAGCGCCAAAAGTGTGATTCTCTAGTGCCAACGTTTGGAGCTCTAGTTCCAAAGTGTGACGTTCTAGTACCAAAGTGTGATGCTGTACTGCCAAAGTGTGACGCTATAGTGCCAAATTGTGGAGCTCTACTGCCTAAGTGTGATGCTCTAGTGCCAAAATGTGACACTCTAGTGCCAAAGTGTGACGCTCTAGTGCCAAAGTGTGACGCTCTAGTGCCAAAGTGTGACGCTCTAGTGCCAAAGTTCAAAATCTAGTGCCCAAGTGTCACGCTCTAGTACGAAAGTGTCACGCTCTATTGCCAAAGTGTGACTCCCCTGTGCCAAAGTGTGACGCTCTAGTGCCAAGTTGTGAAGCTCTAGTACCCAAGTGTGAAGCGCTTGTGCCAAAGTGTTACGCTCTAGTGCCAAATTGTGACGCTCAAATGCCAAAGTGTGATGCTCTAGTGCCAAAGTGTGACGCTCTAGTGCCAAAGTGTGATGCTCTAGTGCCAAAGTGTGATGCTCTAGTGCCGAAGTGTGAGGATTTAGTGCCAAAGTTTGAAACTCTATTGCCAAAGTGTGATGCTCTAGTGCCAAAATTTTGTCAGAAGAATGCAAGCACAAGAGCAGCGATAGCAGAAGCAAGCAGAAGCATCGGAGCATTCAGGAGTACGTCAGCAGAGTGACGTAGGCAAGAGCGGTCCGAGGAGTTAGTTGCAGGGGCAGATGGAGGCTGAGACGTGAGGTAGCCAAGGTAGACAGGTTGACGAGAGAGAGCTTGACGAGAGGAGTGATGGTTGGCGGAGTGTGAGCGCTGAGCGAAGGAGCGGGAGAGACGGAGCGAAGCGTTAAGAGTTGGCAAAGGGAGGAGATGCGAGGAATGAGCAGAGCAAAGACACGGTGGCGAAGCCGCGGAACCAAGGGGGAACAGGATGGACAGAACTGTTCTGGTTAACTCGAGGGAATGAACGTCCTCGGTAATATATCACAGAACAGGACAAAGATGTTGTAACGGCTTCTTCTTCGCTAGCCGGACGCGATAGCGACACGGTCGCGTTTATTAGGAGCGCCTCATCCTTTAGGTCACTGACCGTGACCGACAGTCCGTTGGCGAGGTGGTTCATTGTTCGCTTGGTCCGAACATGAACCTGCTATTGAGAACTTGGTTTATCCGAGGGAGAAGGCCAGTGTTGGCTTCAATATTCCAACAGCCCCCTTTGAATTCAACACTGGAGAGAAGGTGTTGTGCAGGTCAGATACAGGGCTAGCCAGATCTCGGAGAATCCTTCATGGGGTTGTCGGATGAGTGGGTGAAGAGAGTGGTGTGTGGTGAGGATGAGCGCCTCTTTTAGAAGTGCTTCAGCCCAGTCCGTACCAAGAAGGGATGTTGAGTCCAGGAGACCACGCAGTACCTGTCAGAGGTTGAACTTGGAAAAGTGGAGTCGTTCTAGATTGAGAAGAAGTTCAACTCTCCATTGATGGTAATTTGTTGAACCATCTCTTTTCCTGTGCAGTTGGGGGCAGTCCTGTAGGCACTCTGGAAGATGAGTGACAATGTCAATCAGTGCGCTGTTGGGTGTTGAGCAGTCAATGAAGTAGATGGACTTCACTGAGGGCTGGACTCGGAGAAGAGCATTGACTGTATTGTTGCTCATGACTTGTTCCAGTGCAGGGATTGCCGAGAGGAATTGTTGTTCTATCAAGGTCAGTTGTTGAGTTGACCTTGATGTGGATGTTGTTCCAAGAGGATACCGCCGAGAGCTCATTCTCCTTGGTATGGTCCCTTGGAGATGGAGGTGTGGAAGGTGAGTGCTGAAGGTGGACGGCGCTGCAACGACGCCTTCCTCAAAGAGTGCTCTGCCACAGCAGTCTCTATGAGTTCCATGAGAGTGCAAGGAGATGCCTGTCCGCAAGGTAGTCAGTCTCACAGATTCATCGGCTTGTTCCACTGGTTTGCTAGGTGGTATCCGGTTCTTGTGGTGTGACTTCCTGGGACTGCTTCTCTTTTGCGAGCAGAAGCGGGGGGGAATGCTGGATGATGGGGTGGGTGCAAGGCGAACCACGTGCATTGAAGGGAGTTTGCAGATGCTGATGATTGATGAGGAGTTTGAGGCTGATGATGATTGAGTGGGTGCAGTGGCGAGCCGCGTGCGCTGATGGAAGCTTCGGCGTGGGCGCGGGTCGTTGCGGTTCGAGCCATGCGACCGAGCGGATCCTTGTGCCGGGCTGAAGATGATTTGCGGAACCAGAGGAAGCGATTGATGGATGAGTGGACGCAGGGGCGAGACCTCATGCGTTGCGAAGTTATGGCGTGGGCGCAGGTCGTCGCGGAAGGGCGATGCGACCGGGCGGATCCTTGTGCCGAGCTGAGAATGGAAACTGCAAAAGTGATTGATGAGTGGGCGCAGGGGTGAAACCACGTGCGCTGAAGGAAGTTATGGCGTGGGCGCAGGTCATCGCGAAAAAGGCGATGCGACCGGGCGGATCCTTGTGCCAAGCTGAGAACGGAAGCTGCAGAAGCGATTCGATTGATGAGTGGGCACAGGGGCGAAACCACGTGCGCTGAAGGAAGTTTTGGCGTGGGCGCAGGCCGTCGCGGAAGAAGGCGATGCGGCCGGGCGGATCCTTGTGCCGAGATGGAAGCGATTGCGGAAGCGGAGGGAGCGATTGATTTGATGAGTGGGCGCAGGGGAGGAACCACGTGTGCGATAAAGTGATGCTGACGATGCTGATGCTGATGATGGATGAAATGGCGAAGCGGAGATGATGACGGGGAGATGAATGCGGAGGCGGCGTGGGTGATGGAGAGACGGAGAAGACGCACGAACGGGCGGCTGATGAAGCTGAAAGGGCTAGAGCGAGGAGGAGGAGGAATGAAGGAGGCGACTGAAGAGGAAGAATGAGGGCTGATGATGATGAAGAAGATGGGAGGCAGAGGGCGACGCGAGCAGAGAGAGCAGAGACGAGGCGCGGCACGGCAGGTGGAGGCGACGCAACTGATCTTCTTCAGCGTTCGGGAGAGTGACGGCTTGTTCCCCAGTTGGCTCGGAAGTGGGAGCAGGAAGACTGGTGGTGTCCGATATCCTGACAGCTGGAAGGAGTTGGTTGCGATAGAGGGAGTCAGACAGCGGGCAGGGATTAGACTACTGATGCCAGGAGAGTGACGGCTTGTTCCCTAGTTGACTCAGAAATGGGAGCAGGAAGACTGGTAGTGTCCGATATCCTGACAATGGCAGTTTTGGGTGCAGCTGCTTGACGAGGCGAGGAATTGATGCGAGAAGGCGGCTCGAGACGACGGATGCGGGCAAGATGAAGATGGCGGCGACAAAGGGGCAGAGGAAGCAGCTGAGGTAGGATGAAAAGAAAAAGAGGGAGGAGATGTCAGTGGAGACAGATGCGATGCAATGACGGCGGATTGGAGGCGGCATGAAGCTTCTTGGTAGTTGACGGCAGGCGGCGGCTTGAGAGTTCCTTGCAGCTGATGTCGGCGACTCGTCACCAGTAGTTAGCCACGGGCGTGGAAATGGGCGCAGGGCTTTCTGAGGATGACAGGGCGTTTCTTCAGCGTGGAGAACTCGTCACGCAGAACTCCTGATGTCAGCTGCGGACGAAGCGGTGAGGCGCGAAATGGCGGTAGCAGCGGCAGGAGAATGTGAGTTGAGGCGATGATGCAGAGATGACGCCAGAGTGATGACGCGGTCACGGGACTCCAAGTGATGTTGCCCAAAGCTTTGATACCATGTCAGAAGAATGCAAGCACGAGAGCAGCGATAGCAGAAGCAAGAAGAAGCATCGGATCATTCAGGAGTACGTTAGCAGAGTGACGTAGGCAAGAGCAGTCCGAGGAGTTAGTTGCAGGGGCAGATGGAGGCTGAGACGCGAGGTAGCCAAGGTAGACAGGTTGACGAGAGAGAGCTTGACGAGAGGAGTGATGGTTGGCGGAGTGTGAGCACTGAGCGAAGGAGCGGGAGTGACGGAGCAAAGCGTTAAGAGTTGGCGAAGGGAGGAGATGCGAGGAATGAGCAGAGCGAAGACACGGCGGCGAAGCCGCGGAACCAAGGGGGAACAGGATGGACAGAACTGTTCTGGTTAACTCAAGGGAATGAACGTCCTTGGTAATATATCAAAGAACAGGACAAGATGTTGTAACGGCTTCTTCTTCGCTAGCCGGACGCGATAGCGACACGGTCGCGTTTATTAGGAGCGCCTCGTCCTTTAGGTCACTGACCGTGACCGACAGTCCGTTGGCGAGGTGGTTCATTATTCGCTTGGTCCGAACATGAACCTGTTATTGAGAACTCGGTTTATCCGAGGGAGAAGACCAGTGTTGGCTTCAATATTCCAACAAATTTGACGCTCTAGTTCCAAAGTGTGACGCTGTAGTGCCAAAGTCTGACGCTATACCACCAACGTTTGAAGCTCTAGTGCCAAAGTGTGACGCTCTAGTACCAGATTATTACACTCTAGTGCCAAAGTATGACGATTTTGTGCCAAAGTGTGAATCTCTAGTGCCAAACAGTGACGCTCTAGTGCCAAAGTGTGACACTCTAGTACCAAAGTGTGACGCTCTACTGCCAAAGTGTGACGCTCTACTTCAAACGTGCGACACTCTATTGCAAGAGTGTGACGCTCTAGTGCCAAAGTGTGATGCTCTAGTGCCAATGTTCAGAACTCCAGTGCCAAAGTCTGAGGCTCTAGTGCCAAAGTGTGACGCTCAAGTGCGAAAGTGTGACACTCTAGTACCAAAGTGTGAAAGTCTAGTGCCACAGTGTGACGCTCTAGTACCAAAGTGTGAAGCTTATGTGCCAAAGTGTGGCACTCTGGTACCAAAGTCTGACGCTCTAGTGCCAAAGTGTGACGCTCGAGTGCCAAAGTGTGACGATCAAGTGCCAAAGTGTGATGCTCAAGTCTCAAAGTGTGACGCTCTTGTGTCAAAGGATGACTCTCTAGTGCCAAAGTTTGACGCCCTAGTGCCAAAGTGTGAGGCTCTAGTGCCAAAGGGTGACGCTCTAGTGCCAAAGTGTGACACTCTAGTGCCAAATCGTGATGCTCTAATGCAAGTGTTTGGAGCTCCAGTGCCAAAGTGTGACACTCTAGTGCCAAATTGTGACGCTGTAGTGCCAAAGTCTGACCCTCTAGTGCCAGAGTTTGAAGCTCTAGTGCCGAAGTGTATGACGCTTTAGTGCCAAAGTGTGACACTCTAGTCCCAAAGTGTGACGCTCTAGTGCCAAAGTGTGAATCTCTAGTGCCAAAGTGTGATGCTCTAGTGCCAAAGTGTGACACTCTAGCACCGAAGTGTGATGCTCTATTGCCAAAGTGTGTCGCTCTAGTTCCAAAGTGCGACACTCTATTGCCAAAGTGTGACGCTCTAGTGGCATACCAACGCTCTAGTGCCAAAGATTGAAACTCTAGTGCCAAAGTGTGACACTATACTTCCAAGGAGCGACGCTCTAGTGCCAAGGTGTGAAGCACTATTGCCAAGTGGTGACGCTCTAATGCCAAAGTGTGACGCTCCAGTGTAAAAGTGTGACGCTCTAGTGCCAAAGTGTGGAACTCTAGTGCCAAAGTGTGATGCTCTAGTGCCAAGGTGTGAAGCTCCAGTGCCAAAGTGTGATGCTCTAGTGCCAAAGTGTGATGGTCTAATGCAAACGTATGAAGATCAAGTGTCGAAGTGTGAAGCTCTAGTGCCAAAGTGTGATGCTCTAGTGCCAACGTTTGGAGCTCTAGTGCCAAAGTTTGATGCTGTAGTGCCAAAGTGTGATGCTATAGTGCCAAAGTGTGATGCTCTAGTGCCAAAGTGCGACACTCTAGTGCCAAATTGTGACGCTCTAGTGCCAAAGTGTGACGCTCTAGTGCCAAAGTGTGATGCTCTAGTGCCAAAGTTCGAAATCTAGTGCCCAAGTGTGACGCTCTAGTACGAACGTGTGACGCTCTATTGCCAAAGTGTGACTCTCCTGTGCCAAAGTGTGACGCTCTAGTGCCAAAGTGTGAAGCTCTAGTACCCAAGTCTGAAGCGCTAGTGCCAAAGTGTGACGCTCTAGTGCCAAATTGTGACGCTCAAATGCCAAAGTGTGACGCTATAGTGCCAAAGGGTGACGCTCTAGTGCCAAAGTGTGACGCTCTAGTGCCAAACTGGGACGCTCTAGTGCCAAAGTGTGAGGCTTTAGTGCCAAATTTTGAAACTCTATTGCCAAAGTGTGATGCTCTAGTGCCAAAATGTGAAACTATAGTTCGAAAGTGTGACGATGTAGTGGCAAAGTCTGACGCTATAGTGCCAACATTTGAAGCTATAGTGCCAAAGTGTGACGCTCTAGTACCAAATTATTACACTCTAGTGCCAACGTATGACACTTTTGTGCCAAAGTGTGAATCTCTAGTGCCAAAGTGTGACACTCTAGGGCCAAAGTGTGACGCTCTAGTACCAAAGTGTGACGCTCTAGTGCCAAAGTTTGACGCTCTAGTTCAAAAGTGCGACGCTCTATTGCAAGAGTGTGACGCTCTAGTGCCAAAGTGTGACGCTCTAGTGCCAAAGTTTTAAACTCTAGTGCAAAAGTCTGAGGCTCTAGTGCCAAAGTGTGACGCTCAAGTGCGAAAGTGTGACGCTCTAGTACCAAAGTGTGAAGGTCTAGTGCCACAGTGTGACGCTCTAGTACCAAAGTGTGAATCTTAAGTGCCAAAGTGTGGCGCTCTAGTACCAAAGTGTGACGCTCTAGTGCCAAAGTGTGACGCTCGAGTGCCAAAGTGTGACGCTCAAGTGCCAAAGTTTGATGCTCTAGTCTCAAAGTGTGACGCTCTTGTGCGAAAGGGTGACTCTCTAGTGCCAAAGTTTGACGCTCTAGTGCCAAAGTGTGAGGCTCTAGTGCCAACATGTGACGCTCTAGTGCCAAAGTGTGACACTCTAGTGCCAAATCGTGATGCTCCAATGCCAATGTTTGGAGCTCTAGTGCCAAAGTGGGACGCTCTAGTGCCAAATTGTGACGTTATAGTGCCAAAGTCTGACGGTCTAGTGCCAGAGTTTGAAGCTCTAGTGCCAAAGTGTGTGACGCTCTAGTGCCAAAGTGTGACACTCTAGTGCCAAAGTGTGAATCTCTAGTGCCAAAGTGTGATGCTCTACTGCCAAAGTGTGACGCTCTAGTGCCAAAGTGTGACGCTCTAGTTCCAAAGTGCGACACTCTATTGCCAAAGTGTGACGCTCTAGTTGCACACTGACGCTCTAGTGCCAAAGTTTGAAACTCTAGTGCCAAAGTGTGACGCTCTAGTTCCAAAGTGCGACACTCTATTGCCAAAGTGTGACGCTCTAGTTGCACACTGACGCTCTAGTGCCAAAGTTTGAAACTCTAGTGCCAAAGTGTGACGCTCTAGTGCCAAAGTGTGACGCTCTAGTGCCAAAGTGTGACGCTCTAGTGCCAACGTGTGATGCTCTATTTCCAAGGAGTGACGCTCTAGTGCCAAAGTGTGAAGCTCTAGTGCCAAATGTTGACGCTCTAGTGCCAAAGTGTGACGCTCTAGTGTCAAAGTGTGACGCTCTAGTGCCAAGGTGTGAAGCTCCAGTGCCAAAGTGTGATGCTCTAGTGCCAAAGTGTGATAGTCCAATGCAAAAGTGTGACGCTTGAGAGCCAAAGTGTGAAGCTCTAGTGCCAAAGTGTGACCCTCTAGAGCCAACGTTTGGAGCTCTAGTTCCAAAGTGTGACGCTCTAGTGCCAAAGTGTGACGCTCCATTGCCAACGTGTGACGCTATATTGCCGAAGTGTGGAGCTCTAGTGCCAAAGTATGGTGCTCTATTGCCAAAGTGTGACACTCTAGTGCCAAAGTGTGACGCTCTAGTGCCAAAGTGTGACATTCTAGTGCCAAAGTGTGACGCTCTAGTACGAAAGTGTGACGCTCTATTGCGAAAGTGTGACTCTCCTGTGCCAAAGTGTGACGCTCTAGTGCCAAAGTTTGAGGCTCTAGTACCCAAGTGTGAAGCGCTAGTGCCAAAGTGTGACGCTCTAGTGCCTAATTGTGACCCTCAAATGCCAAAGTGTGACGCTCTAGTGCCAAACTGTGACGCTCTAGTGCCAAAGTGTGACGCTGTAGTGCCTAGGTGTGACGCCCTGGTGCCGAAGTGTGAGGCTTTAGTGCCAAAGTTTGAAACTCTAGTGCCAAAGTGTGATGCTCTAGTGCCAATATGTGACGCTCTGGTTCCAAAGTGTGACGCTGTAGTGCAAAAGTCCGATGCTATAGTGTCAACGTTTGAAGATCTAGTGCCAAAGTATGACGCTCTAGTACCAAATTATTACACTCTAGTGCCAAAGTATGATGCTCTTGTGCCAAAGTGTGAATCTCTAGTGCCAACGTGTGACGCTCTAGTGCCAAAGTTTGACGCTCTAGTACCAAAGTGTGCACTCTAGTTCCAAAGTGTGATGCTCTGGTTCAAAAGTGTGACACTCTATTGCAAGAGTGTGACGCTCTACTGCCAAAGTGTGACGCTCTAGTACCAAAGTGTGACGCTCTAGTGCCAAAGTGTGATGCTCTAGTTCAAAAGTGCGATACTCTATTGCATGAGTGTGAAGCTCAAGTGCGAAGGTGTGACGCTCTAGTGTCAAAGTGTGACGCTCTAGTGCCAAAGTGTGACGGTCTAGTCCCAAAGCGTGACGCTCTTGTGCCAAAGGGTGACGCTCTAGTGCCCACGTGTGACGCTCTAGCGCAAAATTGTGATGCTCCATTGCCAAAGTGTGATTCTCTAGTGCCAAAGTGTGAAGCTCTAGTGCCAAAGTGTGAAGCTCTTGTGTCAAAGTGTGACGCTCTAGTGCCAGTGTGTGACAGTCTAGTGCCAAAGTTCGAACGTCTAGTGCCAACGTGTGATGCTCTAGTGCTAATGTGTGACGCAGTAGTGCAAATTTGTGACACTCTAGTTCCAAATGTGACGCTCTAGTGCCAAAGTGTGAAGATCTAGTGCCCAAGTGTAACACTCTGGTGCCAAAGTGCTAAGCTCTAGTGCCAAAGTATGACGCTGTAGTGCCAAGGTTTCAAGCTCTAGTGCCAAAGTGTGACACTCTAGTGCCAAAGTGTGATGCTCTAGTGCCGATCTGTGAATCTTTAGTTCCAAACTGGGACGCTCTAGTACCAAACTGTGACGCTATAATACCAACGTATGAAGCTCTAGTGCCAAAGTGTGACGCTCTAGTGCCAAAGTGTGATAATCTAGTGCCAAAGTGTGACGTTTCAGTGCCAAATTGTGAAGGTCTAGTGCCAAAGTGTGATGCTCTAGTGCCAATTGTGAGACGCTCAAGTGCCAAAGTGTGACGCTCTAGTGCGAAATTGTGACGGTCTAATGCCAACGTTTGGAGCTCTAGTGCCAAAGTGTGATGCTCTAGTGCCAAAGTGTGACGCTGTAGTGCCAAAGTGTGACGCTCTAGTGCCAAAGTGTGACGCTGTAGTGCCAAAGTGTGACGCTCTACTGCCAAAGTGTGATGCTCTAGTGCCAAATTGTGACGGTCTTATGCCAACGTTTGGAGCTCTAGTGCCAAAGTGTGATGCTCTAGTGCCAAAGTGTGACGCTGTAGTGCCAAAGTCTGACGCTCTATTGCCAGAGTTTGAAGCTCAAGTGCCAAAGTGTGACGCTCTAGTGCCAAAGTGTGACAATCCAGTCCTAAAGTGTGACGCTCTAGTGCCAAAGTGTGTTTCTCCAGTGCCAAAGTGTGATGCTCTAGTGCCAAAGTGTGACGCTCTAGTACCAGCGTGTGACGCTCTAGTGCCAAAGTGTGACGCTCTAGTTCCAAAGTGCGACACTCTATTGCCAAAGTGAGATGCTCTAGTGCCAAAATGTGACGCTCTAGTGCCAAAGTGTGACGCTTCAGTGCCAAATTGTGAAGGTCTAGTGCCAAAGTGTGACGCTTCAGTGCCAAATTGTGAAGGTCTAGTGCCAAAGTGTGACGCTTCAGTGCCAAATTGTGAAGGTCTAGTGCCAAAGTGTGACGCTGTAGTGCCAAAGTGTGACGCTCCAGTGCCAAAGTGTGACGCTCTAGTACCAGCGTGTGACGCTCTAGTGCCAAAGTGTGACGCTCTAGTTCCAAAGTGCGACACTCTATTGCCAAAGTGAGATGCTCTAGTGCCAAAATGTGACGCTCTAGTGCCAAAATGTGACGCTCTAGTGCCAAAATGAGGCACTAGAGTGTCACACTTTGCCACTAGAGCACCACATTTTGGCACTTAAGCTTCACACTTTGGCACTAGAGTGTCACACTGTGGCACTAGACCTTCACTATTTGGTATTAGAATGTCACACTTTGGCATTAAAGCATCACACTTTGGCACTAGAGCCTCACACTTTGGCACTAGAGTTTTGAACTTTGGCACTAGAGCGTCACACTTTGGCACTCGAGCATCACACTTTTGCAATGTAGTGTCGCACTTTCGAACCAGAGCGTCATACTTTGGCACTAGGGCATCACAATTTGGTACTAGAGCGTCACACTTAGGCACTATAGCGTCACACTTTGGCACTAGAGATTCACACTTTGGCACAAGAGCGTCACACTTTGGCAGTAGAGTGTAATACTTTGGCACTAGAGCGTAACACTTTGGCACTAGAGTTTCAAACTTTGGTACTAGAGTGTCAGACTTTGGCACTACAGCGTCACACTTTGGCACTAGAGCGTCACACTTTGGCACTAGAGAATCACACTTTGGCACTAGAGTTTCAAGATTTGGCGATAGAGCCTCACACTTTGGCACTAGAGCATCACACTTTGGCACTAGAGTGTCACACGTTGGCACTAGAGCGTCATACTTTGGCACTAGAGCATCACACGTTAGCACAAGAGCGTCACACTTTGGCACTAGAGCGTCTCACTTTGGCTCTAGCGCTTCACACTTTGGCACTAGAGCATCACAATGTGGCACTAGAAGTTCACACTTTGGTACAAGAGCGTCACACTTGGGCACTAGAGCTTCACACTTTGGCACTAGAGCGTCCCACTTTGGCACAGGAGAGTCACACTTTGGCAATAGAGCATCACACTTTCGTACTAAAGCGTCACACTTGGGCACTATAGTTTCGAATTTTGGCACTAGAGCGTCACACTTTGGCACTAGAGCATCACTCTTTGGCACTAGAGCGTCACACTTCGGCACTAGAGCGTCACACTTTGACAGTATAGCATCACACTTTGGCACTAGAGCTCCACACTTTGGCACTATAGCGTCACACTTTGGCACTACAAAGTCACACTTTGGCACTAGAGCGTCACACTTGGGAACAAGAGCTCCAAACGTTGGCACTAGAGCGTCATACTTTGGCACTAGAGCTTCACACTTTGGCACTCGAGCGTCACACGTTGGCACTAGACCATCACACTTTGGCACTAGAGCATCACACTTTGGCAGTAGAGCTTCACACCTTGGCACTAGAGCGTCACACTTTGGCACTAGAGTTCCGCACTTTGGCATTGGAGCGTAACACTTTGACACTAGAGCGTCACGCTTTGGCACTAGAGCGTCACACTTTGGCACAAGAGCTTCGTGCTTTGGCACTAGAACGTCATTCCTTGGAACGAGGGCGTCATACTTTGGCACTAGAGTGTCACATTTTGGCACTAGAGTGTCACACTTTGGCAGTATAGTTTCGAACTTGGGCACTAGAGCGTCACATTTTGGCACTAGAGCATTTCTCTGTGGCAATAGAGTGTTGCTCTTTGGGACTAGAGCATCACACTTTGGCACTAGAGCGTCACACGCTGGTACTAGAGCGTCACACTTTGGCACTAGAGCATCACACTTTGGCACTAGAGAAACACACTTTGGCACTTTAGCGTCACACTTTAGGACTAGAGTGTCACACTTTGGCACTAGAGCGTCACACATTGGCACTAGAGCTTAAAACTCTGGCAATAGAGCGTCAGACTTTGGCACTACAGCGTCACACTTTGGCACTAAAGTGTCATACTTTGGCACTAGAGCATCACACATTGGCACTAGAGCTCTATTCTTTGGCACTAGAGCATCACACTTTGACACTACATAGTCACACTTTGGCACTAGAGCATCACACTTTGGCACTAGAGCTCCAAACGTTGGCATTAAAGTCAATTTGGCTAGAGCATCACACTTTGGCACTAGAGCGTCACACGTTTGGCACTAGAGCACCACACTTTGGCCCTAGACCTTCACACTTTGGCACTAGAACGTCACACTTTGGCACTAGATCGTCACACTTTGGCACGGGAGACTCACACCTTGGCACTAGAGCTTCGTACGTTGGTACTAGAGCGTCACACTTTGGCACTAGAGCGTCCCAGTTTGGAACTTGAGTATCACACATTGGCACTAGAGTGTCACACTTTGGTACTTGAGCGTCACACTCTGGCACTAGAGGTTTACACTTTAGCAATCGAGCATCATATTTTGGCACTGGAGCTTCACAATTTGGCACCAGAGCGTTACACTTTGGCACTAGAGCTTCACACTTTGGCACTAGAGCATCAGACTTGAGAACTAGAGCGTCACACTTTGGTACTATAGCGTCACACATTGGCACTAGAGCATCAGACGTTGGCACTAGATTTTTGAACTTTGGCACTAGAGCGTCACACTTTGGCACTAGAGCGTGACACTTCGAGACAACAGCTTCACACTTTGGCAGAAGAGCTTCACACTTTGGCACTAGAGCACCACACTTTGGCACTAGAGCATCACACTTTGGCACTACAGCGTCACACTTTGGTACTAGCGCGTCACCCTTTGGCACAAGAGCATCACACTTTGGGACCAGAGCGTCACACTTTGGCACTAGAGCATCACAGTTTGGCACTAGAGCGTCACACTTTGGCACTAGAGCGTCACACTTTGGCACTAGAGCGTCACACTCTGGCACTAGCGCTTCACACTTTGGCACTAGAGAGTAACACTGTGGCACTAGACCTTCACACTTTGGTACTAGAGCGTCACACTTTGGCACTAGAGCGTCACACTTTGGCGCTAGTGCGTCACAATTTGGCACTAGAGCTTTACACTTTGGCACTAGAGCGTCACACTTTGGCAGTAGAGCTTCATACTTTGGCACTAGAGCGTCACACTTTGGCACGAGAGCGTCACACTTTGGCACTAGAGCGTCACACCTTGGCACTAGAGCGTCACACTTTGGCACTAGAGCGTCACACTTTGGCACTAGAGCGTCACACTCTGGCACTAGCGCTTCACACTTTGGCACTAGAGAGTAACACTGTGGCACTAGACCTTCACACTTTGGTACTAGAGCGTCACACTTTGGCAGTAGAGCTTCATAATTTGGCACTAGAGCGTCACACTTTGGCACGAGAGAGTCACACTTTGGTACTAGAGCGTCACACTTTGGCACTAGAGTGTCACACTTAAGCACTAGAGTTACAAAATTTGGCACGAGAGCGTCACACTTTGGCATCAGAGCATCACACTTTGACACTAGAGCCTCACACTTTGGCACTTGAGTTTTGAGCTTTGGCACTAGAGCGTCACACTTTGGCACTAGAGCGTTACACTTTTGCAATAGAGTGTTACACTTTGGAACTAGAGCGTCACACTTTGGTACTAGAGCGTCACACTTTAGTACTAGAGCGTCACACTTTGGCACTAGAGCGTCACACTTTGGCACTTGAGATTCACACTTTGCCGCAAGAGCGTCACACTTGGCACTGGAGTGTAACACATTGGCACTAAAGCGTCACACTTCGGCACTAGAGCTTCAAACTTTTGCACTAGAGCATCAGACTTTGGCACTACAGCATCACACTTTGGCACTAGAGCGTCACATTTGGGCACTAGCGTATCACTCTTTGGGACTAGAGTTTCAAACTTTGGCACTAGAGCCTCGCACTTTGGCACTAGAGCGTCATACTTTGGCATAGGCGCATGTACCGTAGGCACAGGCACAGGTATCCTAAGCACATGCGCAGGTACCATAGGCACAGGCGGAGGTACCATAGGCACAAGCGCAGGCACCGTAAGCACAGGCGCAGGTACCCTAGGCAATGGCGCAGGTACCCTTTGGAAAGGCGCAGGTACCCTAGGCACAAGCGCAGGTAACTTGGGCACAGGCGCAGGTACCATAGGCACAGGCGCAGGTACCCTAGGTACAGGCGCAGGTACCTTAGGCACAGGCCTAGGTAACCTGGGCACAGGCGCAGGTACCGTAGGCACAGGCGTAGGTACCCTAGGCACAGGCGCAGGTACCTTAGGGACAGGCGCAGGAATCCTAAGCACAGGCGCAGGTACTGTGGGAATATTGAAGTCAACACGGGTATTCTCCCTCGGATAATCTGAGTTCTCAATAAAAGGTTCATGTTCGGCACCAAGCTAACACGAACCACCTCGCCAACGGATTGTCAGTCACGGCCTGTGACCTAAAAGCGAGGCGCCCCTAATAACCGCGACCATGTCGCAATCGCGTCCGACTAGTGAAAAAGAAGCCGTTACGATACCTTTGTCCTGTTCAGTGATATATTATCAAGGATGTTCATTCCCGCGAGTTAACCACAACAGTTTTGCTCATCCTATTCCCCTTTGGTTCCGCGGCTTCGCCGCCGTGTCTTCGCTCTGCTCGCCCCTCGCATTTCCTGTCTTCGCCAACTCCTCTCAACGCTTCGCTCCGTCACTCTCGCTCCTTCGCTCAGCTTTCATACTCCGCTAACCATCACTCACCTCACCAACTCTCCCTCTCACATCAACATGTCTACCTCGGCTACCTTGCATTTCTGCCTCTACTAGGTCCCGCGACTAACTCCTCGGACCGCTCTTGCCTACGTCACTCCGCTGACGTACGGTTGGATGTCCCGATGCTTCTGCTTGCTTCTTCTGCTTTGGTTCTCGTGTCTGCATTCTTCTGACATGGTATCAGAGCTTCAGGCAACATCACCTGGAGATCCGTGACCGCGTCATCGCTCTGCTGCATCCCCGCTCCATCGCTTTTGCTCACATTCCTCTGTCGCCGCTGCCATCACTCCGCGCCTCTCTGCTTCATCTGAAGTTGACATCAGCAGTTGTGCCTGACGAGTTCTCTACGCTGAAGAAAACGCCTCGTCGTCCTAAGAAGGCCCTGCGCCCATTTCCGCGCCCGTGGCAAACAATCGGTGACGTGTCGCCTACACCAGCTGCAAGTGATTCTCGAGCCGCCGCCTGCCGTCAACTACCGAGAAGCTTCCTGCCACCTCCCATCCGCTGCCACCTCATCGCATCTGCCTCCACTGGCATCTCCTATCTTTCATCCTGCCTCATCAGCCTCATCTGCTTCTTTCTCGCCGTTATCATCCGTCCGTCCGCGTCCATCACCTTGAGCCGTCTTCTCGCATTGCCTCCTCGCCTCGTCAGCAGCTGCAGCCAAAACTGCCGGTGTCAGGATATCAGACACCACCAGTCTTCCTGCTCCCATTTCCGAGCCAACTGAGGAACAAGCCGTCACTCTCCTGGCATCAGCAGTCTAGTGTCCCTGCCCGCTGCCTGACTTTCTCTGCTGCAACCAACCTCTTCAGCAGACAAGATATCGGACACCACCAGTCTTCCTGCTCCCATTTCTGAGCCAACTGGGGAACAAGCCGTCACTCTCCTAAACGCAAGAAGAAGTGGTTGTGTCGCTCCACTTGCCGCATCGTGTCTCACCTCTGCTCTCTCCGCTTGCGTTGCTGTCAGTCTCCCGTCTTCCCCATCATCATCAGCCTTCAGTCTTCGCCTTCATTCGCCTCCATCATCTCTCTTCCTCCTCGCTTCAGTTTCCTCTGCTTCATCAGCCACCCGTTCCCGTCTCATCTCCACCTCTCCATTTTTCAGCATCATCCGTGCCGCCTCCGCATTTGTCTCCTCGTCATCATCAGCATCCTCTGCGCCGCCCATCCATCCATCATCCGCATCAGCATCGCTTTGTCGCGCACGTGGTTCCGCCCCTGCACCCACTCATCAAATCAATCGCTTCCTCCGCTTTCACAAATTGGTTTCCGATCGGCACAAGGATCCACCCGTTCGCATCGCCTTTTTTCGTGACGACCTGCGCACACGCCATACCCTCCTTCAGCGCACTAGGTTCCGCCCCTGCGCCCACTTATCAATCAATCGCTTCCTCCGCTTCGCATGGCTTTCAGCTCGGCACAAGGATCCGCCCGGTCGCATCGCCTTCCTCCGCGACGACCTGCGCCCACGCCAAAACTTCCTTCAGCGCACGCGATTCGCCCCTGCGTCCACTCCATCGTCATCAGATTCAATTCATCATCAGCAATCATCGGCATCTGTGAACGGCACAAGGATCCGCCCGGTCGCATCGCCTTTTTGGCAACGACCTGCGCCCACGTCAAAGCCTTCGTCAGCACACAAGTTCACCCCTGCGCCCACTCCATCATCCAGCATTCCTCCTCGGTCATCCGCTTTTGCTTGGCACAAGGATCCGCCCGGTCGAATCGCCCATTCCGCAACGACCTGCGTCCATGCCGAAACTTCTTCGTGCACGTGGTTTTGCCCTGCGTCCACTCACCCTCCAATCATTCCTCCTCTCCTTTTCCTTCACCCTCAACATCGCTCCAGACTCAGCACAAGACAGCCACCTAAACACGTCACCTACATTGGAAGGATCCTGCTGACATCTCTATCCACACTACAAGCAACTCCTCCTCCACTCACTCATCTGTAGCAAGAGAAAAGGAGCAGTCCCGGAAGTCACACCATAGGAACCGGATACCACCTGTCTCCCTGCTAAATCTAGCTAACCGGTGGAACAAGCCGATGTATTCGTGGGACTGACTACTTCACGGACAAGTACCTCCTTGCACTCTCCTGGAACTCACAGAGACCGCTATGGCAGAGCACTCTTTGAGTAAGGCGTCGTGACAGCGCCCTCCATCTCTTGCACCCACTATTCCCACCTCCATCCCCAAGGGACCGTACCAAGGACAATGAGCCCTCGACGGTATCCTCTTGGAACAACACTTTCATCAAGGTCAACTCAACAATCGACCTTGATAGAGCAACGGTTCCTCTCGGCACTCCCTGCACTCGAACAAGTCATGAGCAACAACACAATCAATGCCCTCCTTCGTGTCCAGCCCACAGTAAAGTCTATCTACTTCATTGACTGTTCAACACCCAACAGCGCACTGATTCACATTGTCACTCATCTTCCAGAGTGCCTACAGGACTGCCCCCAACTGCACAGGAAAAGAGATGGTTCAAAAAATTACCATCAATGGAGAGTTGAACTCCTCCTCAATCTGGAACGACTTCAATTTTTCAAGTTCAACCTCCAACAGGTACTGCGTGGTCTCCTAGACTCAACATCCCTTCTTGGTACGGACTGGGCTGAGGCACTCCTGAAAGAGGCGCTCATCCTCACCACTCACCACTCTCTTCACCCACTCATCCGACAACCACATGAAGCATTCTCCGAGATCTGGCTAACCCTGTATCTGACCTGCACATCACCTTCTCTCCAACGTTGACTTCAAAGGGGGCTGTCGGAATATTGAAGTCAACACTGGTATTCTCCCTCGGATAATCCGAGTTCTCAATAAAGGGTTCATGTTCGGCACCAAGCCAACATGAACCACTTCGCCAACAGATTGTCGGTCACGGCCAGTGACCTAAAAGCGAGGCGCCCCTAATAACCGCGACCATGTCGCAATCGCGTCCGGCTAGCGAAAAAGAAGCCGTTACGATACCTTTGTCCTGTTTTGTTATATATTACCAAGGATGTTCATTCCCTCGAGTTAACCAGAACAGTTCTGTTCCCCTTTGGTTCCGCGGCTTTGCCGCCGTGTCTTCGCTCTGTTCGCCCCTCGCATTTCCCATCTTCGCCAACTCCTCTCAACGCTTCACTCCGTCACTCTTGCTCCTTTGCTCAGCTTTCATACTCCGCTAACCATCACTCACCTCACCAGCTCTCCCTCTCACATCAACTTGTCTACCTCAGCTACCTTGCATTTCTGCCTCTACCAGCTCCCGCGACTAACTCCTCGGACCGCTCTCGCCTACGTCACTCAGCTGACATACGGTTGGATGTCCCGATGCTTCTGCTTGCTTTTGCTACTTCGGTTCTTGTGTCTACATTCTTCCGACAGGTACCATAGGCACATGCGCAGGTACTCTAGGCACAGGCGTAAGTACCCTAGGCACAGGCGCAGGTACCCTAGGCACAAGCGCAGGTATCCTAGGCACAGGCACAGATACCACAGGCACAGGCGCAGGTACCCTAGGGACAAGCACAGGTACCCTAGGCACGGGCGTAGGTATCCTAGGCACAGTCGCAGGTACCCTAGGCACAGGCGCAGGTACCCTAAGCACAGGCACAAGTAACCTAGGCACAAGCGCAGGTACTCTAAGCACATGCGCAGGTACCCTAGGCATAGGCACAGGTACCCTATGCATATTCGCAAGCACCCCAGGCACAGGCGCAGGCACCTTAGGCATAGACGCAGGTACACTAAGCACAGGCGCAGGTACCCTAGGCACAGGTGAAGGTACCCTAAGCACAGGCGCAAGTACCCTAGGCACAGGCGCAAGTACCCTAGGCACAGGCGCAGGTACCCTAGGCACAGGCGCAGGTACCCTAGGCACAGGCGCAGGTACCCTAGACACAAGCGTAGGTACCCTAGGCACAGGCGCAGGTACCCTAGGCACAAGCGCAGGTACCCCAGGGACAGGTGCTAGTACCCTAGGCACAGGCGCAGGTACCCTCGGCACAGGCGCAGGTACCCTAGGCACAAGCGTAGGTACCCTAGGCACAGGCGCAGGTACCCTGGGCACAGGCGCAGGTACCCTAGGCTCAGGCGCAGGTACCCTAGACACAGGCGCAGGTAACATGGGCACAGGCGCAGGTACCCTAGGCACAAGCGCAGGTGCCCTATGCACAGTCGCAGGCACCCAAGGCACAGGCGCAGGTACCCTAGGCACAGGCACAGGCACCATAGGAACAGGCGCAGGTACCCTAGGCACAGGCGCAGGTACCCTGAGCTAGGCACAGGTACCTTACGCACTGGCGGAGGTACCCTAGGCACAGGTACAGGTACTTTAGAAACATGCGCAAGTACCATAGGCATAAGCGCAAGTACCCTAGGCACAGGCGCAGGTACCCTAGGCACAGGCGCAGGTACCCAAGGCACAGGCAGAGTTACCCTAGGCACAGGCGCAGGTACCCTAGGCACATGCGCAGGTACCCTAGGCACAGGCCCAGGTACCTTAGGCACAGGCGCAGGTACCCTAAGCACAGGCGCAGGTACCCTAGGCACAGGCGCAGGTATCCTAGGCACAGGCGCAGGTACCCTAGGCATAGGCGCAGGTACCCTAGGCACAGGCGCAGGTAACCTGTGCACAGGCGCACGCACCCTAGGCACAGGCGCAGGTTTCCTAGGGACAGGCGCAGGTACCCTAGGCACAGGCGCAGGTACCCTAGGCACAGGCGCAGGTACCCTAGGCACAGGCGCAGGTACACTAGGCACAGGCGCAGGTAACCTCGGCACAGGCGCAGGTATCCTAGGCAAAGGCGTAGGTACCCTAGTCACAGGCGCAAGTACCCCAGGCACAGGTACAGGCATCCTACGCACAGGCGCAGGTATCCTAGGTACAGGCGCAGGTATCCTAGGCACAGGCGCAGGTACCCTAGGCATAGGCGCAGGTACCCTAAGCACAGGCGCAGGTACCCTGGGCATAGGCGCAGGTACCCTATGCACAATCGCAGGCACCCCAGGCACAGGCGCAGGTACCCTGGGTACAGGCGCAGGTACCCTAGGCATAGGCGCAGGTACCCTAAGCACAGATACAAGTACCCTAGGCACAAGTGCGGGTACCCTAAGCACAGGTGCAGGTACCCTAGGCACAAGCGCATGTACCCTAGGCACAGGCGCAGGTACCCTAGGCACAGGCCCAGGTACCTTAGGCAGAGGCGCAGGTTCCCTAGGCACAGGCGCAGGTATCCTAGGCAGAGGCACAGGTACCCTAGGCACAAGCCCAGGTACCCTAGGCACTGGCGCAGGTAACCTGGGCACGGGCAGAGGTACCCTAAGCACAAGCGCAGGTACCCTAGGCATAGGCGCAGGTACCATAGTCGCAGGTGCAGGTACCCTAGGCACAGGCGCACGTACCCTAGGGACAGGCGCAGGTATCCTAGGCACAGGCACAGGTAACCTAGGCATAGGCGCAGGTACCCTAGGCACAGGCACATGTACCCTAGGCACAGGCACAGGTACCCTAGGTACAGGCGGAGGTACCCTAGGCACAGGCGCAGGTACCCTAGGGACAGGCGTAAATATCCTAGGCACAGGCGCAGGTAACCTGGGCACAGGCGCAAGTACCCTAGGCACAGGCGCAGGTACCCTAGGCACAGGCGCACGTACCCTAGGCACAGGCGAAGGTACCCTAGGCACAGGCACACGTACCCTAGGCACAAGCGCAGGTACCCTAGGCACAAGCGCAAGTACCCTAAGCACTGGCGCAGGTACCCTAGGCACTGGTATAGGTACCCTAGGCTCAGGCGCAGGTACCCTATGCACAGGCGCAGGCAACCCAGGCACAAGCGCAGGTACCCTAGGGACAGGAGCAAGTACCCTAGGCACAGGCGCAGGTACCCTAAGAACATGCGCAGGTACCCTAGGCACAGGCGCAGGTACCCTAAGCACAGGCACAGGTACCCTAGGCACAGGCATAGGTATCCTAGGCACAGGCACAGGTACCCTATGCACAGTCGCAGGCACCCCAGGCAAAGGCGCAGCTACCCTAGGGACAGGCGCAATACCCAAGGCACAGGCGCAGGTACCCTAAGCACAAATGCAGGTACCCCAAGCACAGGCGCAAGTACCTTACGCACAGGCGCAGGTACCCTAGGCACAGGCGCAGGCGCATGTACCCTAGGCACAGGCAAAGGTACCCTAGGCACAGGCACAGGTACCCCTTGCACAGGCGCAGGTACCTTAGGGACAAGCGCAGGTACCCGAGACACAGGCGCAGGTACCCTAGGCATAGGCCCAGGTATCCTACGGACAGGCGCAGGTACCCTAGGCATAGGCGCAGGTACCCTAGGCACAGGCGCAGATACCCTAGGCACAGGTGCGAGTACCTTAGGCACAGGCGTAGGTACCCTAGGCATAGGCGCAGGTACCCTAGGTACAAGCGCAGGTACCCTAGGCAGAGGCGCAGGTACCCTAGGCACAGGCGCAGGCGCATGTACCCTAGGCACAGGCGGAGGTACCCTAGGCACAGGCGCAGGTACCCTAGGCACAGGCACAGGTACCCTAGGCACAGGCGCAGGTATCCTAGGCACAGGCGCATGTACCCTAGGCACAGGCGCACGTACCCTAGGCACAGGCACAGGTACCCTAGGCACAGACGCAGGTACTCTAGGCACAGGCGCAGGTACCCTAGGCACAGTCACAGGTACCCTAGGCACAAACGCAGGTACTCTAGGCACAGGCGTAGGTACCCTAGGCACAGGCCCAGGTACCTTAGGCACAGGCACAGGTACCCTAGGCACAGGTGCAGGTACCCTAGGCAGAGGCGCAGGTACCCTAGGCACAAGCGCAGTTACCCTAGGCACAGGCGCAGGTAACCTGGGCATGGGCACAGGTACCCTAGGCACAGGCGCAGGTACTCTAGGCACAGGCGCAGGTACCATAGGCACAGGTGCAGGTACCCTAGGCAGAGGCGCAGGAACCCTAGGGACAGGCGCAGGTACCCTAGGCACAGGCACATGTAACCTGGGCACAGGCGCAGGTACCCTAGGCACAAGCGCAGGTACCCTAGGCACAGGCGCAGGTATCCTAGGCACACGTGCAGGTACCATAGGCACAGGCACGGGTACCCTGGGCACAAGCGCAAGTACCCTAGGCACAAGCGCAAGTGCCCTAAGCACTGGCGCAGGTACCCTAGGCACTGGTACAGGTACCCTAGGCTCAGGCGCAGGTACCTTATGCACAGGCGCAGGCAACCCAGGCACAAGAACGGGTACCCTAGAAAAAGGAGCATGTACCCTAGGATCAGGTGCAGGTATCCTAAGCACATGCGTAGGTACTTCAAGGACAGGCGCAGGTACCCTAAGCACAGGCGCAGGTACCCTAGGCACAGGCGTAAGTATCCTAGGCACAGGCGCAAGTACCCTATGCACAGTCGCAGGCACCCCTAGCACAAGCGCAGCTACTCTAGGGACACGCGCGAGTACCCAAGGCACAGGCGCAGGTACCCTAAGCACAAACGCAGGTACCCCAAGCACAGGCCCAAGTACCTTACGCAGAGGCGCATGTACCCTAGGCATAGGCGCAAGCGCATGTACCCTAGGCACATGCAGAGGTACCCTAGGCACAGGCACAGGTACCCCTTCCACAGGTGCAGGTACCTTAGGGACAAGCGCAAGTACCCTAGGCACAGGCGCAGGTACCCTAGGCACAGGCGCAGATACCCTAGGCACAGGTGCAAGTACTTTCGGCACAGGCGCAGGTACCCTAGGCACAGGCGCAGGTACCATAGGCACACGCGCAGGTACCCTAGGCAGAGGCGCAGGTACCCTAGGCACAGGCGCAGTCGCATGTACCCTAGGAACAGGCGTAAGTACCCTAGGCACAGTCGCAGGTACCCTAGGAAGAGGCGCATGTAACCTGGGCACAGGCGCACGTACCCTAGGCACATGCGCAGGTACCCTAGGCACAGGCGCAGGTAACCTGGGTACAGGCGCATGTACCCTAGGCACAGGCGCAGGTACTTTAGGCACAGGCGCAGGTACCCTTTGCATAGGCGCAGGTACCCTAGGCACAGGCGCAAGTACCCTAGGCACAGGCGCAGGTACTTTAGGCACAGGCGCAGGTACCCTTTGCATAGGCGCAGGTACCCTAGGCACAGGCGCAAGTACCCTAGGCACAGGCGCAAGTTCTCTAGGCACAAGCGCAGGTACCCTAGGCACAGGCACAGGTACCCTAGGCACAGGCCCAGGTACCTTAGGCACAGGCACAGGTACCCTAGGCACAGGCGCAGGAACCCTAGGCAGAGGCGCAGGTACTCTAGGTCAAAGCGCAGGTACCCTAGGCACAGGCGCAAGTAACCTGGGCACGGGCACAGGTACCCTAGGCACAGGCGCAGGTATCATAGGCACAGGCGCAGGTACCCTAGGGACAGGCGCAAGTACCCTAGGTACAGGCACAGGTAACCTAGGCACAGGCGCAGGTACCCTAGGCACAGGCACAGGTACCCTAGGCATAGGCACAGGTACCCTAGGCACAGGCGCAAAGACCCTAGGCATAGGCGCAGGTACCATAGGGACAGGCGCAAGTATCCTAGGCACAGGCACAGGTAACCTCGGCACACGCGTAGGTACCCTAGGCATAGGCACAGGTACCCTAGGCATAGGCACAGGTACCCTAGGCACAGGCGCAAAGACCCTAGGCACAGGCGCAGGTACCCTAGGCACAGGCACAGGTACCCTAGGCATAGGCACAGGTACCCTAGGCATAGGCACAGGTACCCTAGGCACAGGCGCAAAGACCCTAGGCACAGGCGCAGGTACCCTAGGGACAGGCGCAAGTATCCTAGGCACAGGCACAGGTAACCTCGGCACAAGCGCAGGTACCCTAGGCACAGGCGCAGGTACCCTAGGCACAGGCGCAAGTACCCTAGGCACAAGCGCAGGTACCCTAGGCACTGGCACAGGTACCCTAGGCACAAGCGTAGGTACCCTAGGCACAAGCGCAGGTACCCTTAGCACTGGCGCAGGTACCCTAGGCACTGGTACAGGTACACTCGGCTCAGGCGCAGGTACCCTATGCACAGGCGCAAACAACCCAGGCACAAGCGCAAGTACCCTAGGGACATGAGCAGGTACCCTAGGCACAGGCGCAGGTACCCTAAGCACATGCACAGGTACCCTAGGCACAGGCGCAGGTACCCTAAGCACAGGCGCAGTTACCCTAGGCACAGGCATAAGTATCCTAGGCAAGGCGCAAGTACCCTATGCACAGTCGCAGGCACCCTTGGCACAGGCGCAGCTACCCTGGGACAGGCGCGAGTACACAAGGCACAGGCGCAGGTACCCTAAGCACAAACGCAGGTACCCCAAGCACAGGCGAAAGTACCTTACGCACAGGCGCATGTACCCTAGGCACAGGCACAGGCGCATGTACCCTAGGCACAGGCACATGCACGTACCTTAGGGACAAGCGCAAGTACCCTAGGCAAAGGCGTAGGTACCCTAGGCACAGGCGCAGGTATCCTAGGGACAGGCGCAGGTACCCTAGGCATAGGCGCAAATACCCTAGGCACAGGCGAAGATACCCTAGGCACAGGCGCAGGTACCTTAGGCACAGGCGCAGGTACCCTAGGCACAGGCGCAGGTACCCTAGGCACAGGCGCACGTACCCTAGGCACAGGCGCGGGTGCCCTAGGCACAGGCGCAGGTACCCTAGGCACAGGCGCACGTACCCTAGGCACAGGCGCGGGTGCCCTAGGCACAGGCGCAGGTACCCTAGGCACAGGCGCACGTACCCTAGGCACAGGCGCGGGTGCCCTAGGCACAGGCGCAGGTACCCTAGGCACAGGCGCACGTACCCTAGGCACAGGCGCGGGTGCCCTAGGCACAGGCGCAGGTACCCTAGGCACAGGCGCACGTACCCTAGGCACAGGCGCGGGTGCCCTAGGCACAGGCGCAGGTACCCTAGGCACAGGCGCACGTACCCTAGGCACAGGCGCGGGTGCCCTAGGCACAGGCGCAGGTACCCTAGGCACAGGCGCACGTACCCTAGGCACAGGCGCGGGTGCCCTAGGCACAGGCGCAGGTACCCTAGGCACAGGCGCACGTACCCTAGGCACAGGCGCGGGTGCCCTAGGCACAGGCGCAGGTACCCTAGGCACAGGCGCACGTACCCTAGGCACAGGCGCGGGTGCCCTAGGCACAGGCGCAGGTACCCTAGGCACAGGCGCACGTACCCTAGGCACAGGCGCGGGTGCCCTAGGCACAGGCGCAGGTACCCTAGGCACAGGCGCACGTACCCTAGGCACAGGCGCGGGTGCCCTAGGCACAGGCGCAGGTACCCTAGGCACAGGCGCACGTACCCTAGGCACAGGCGCGGGTGCCCTAGGCACAGGCGCAGGTACCCTAGGCACAGGCGCACGTACCCTAGGCACAGGCGCGGGTGCCCTAGGCACAGGCGCAGGTACCCTAGGCACAGGCGCACGTACCCTAGGCACAGGCGCGGGTGCCCTAGGCACAGGCGCAGGTACCCTAGGCACAGGCGCACGTACCCTAGGCACAGGCGCGGGTGCCCTAGGCACAGGCGCAGGTACCCTAGGCACAGGCGCACGTACCCTAGGCACAGGCGCGGGTGCCCTAGGCACAGGCGCAGGTACCCTAGGCACAGGCGCACGTACCCTAGGCACAGGCGCGGGTGCCCTAGGCACAGGCGCAGGTACTCTAGGCATAGGCGCAGGTACCCTAGGCACAGGCATAGGTACCGTAGGCACAGGCGCAGGTACCCTAAGCACAAGCGGAGGTACCCTAGGCACAGGAGTAGGTACCCTAAGCACAGGCGCAGGTACCCTAGGCAGAGGCGTAGGTACCCTATGCACAGTCACAGGCACCCCAGGCACAAGCACAGGTACCCTAGAGACAGGCGTAAGTACCCTAGCCTGAGGCGCAAGTACCCTGAGTACAGAAGCAGGTACCCTAGGCAAAAGCGCAGGTACCCTAAGCACAAGCGCAAGTACCCTAAGCATAGGCGCAGGTACCCTAGGTACAAGCGCATGTACCGTAGGCACAGGCGCAGGTACCTTACGCACAGGCGCAGATACCCTAGGCACAGGCACTAGAACCCTAGGCACAGGCGCAAGTACCCTAGGCACAAGAGCAGGTACCCTAGGTACAGGCGCAGGTAACTTGGGAACGGGCGCAGGTACCCTAGGCACCGGCACGGGTACCCTTTGAACAGGCGCAAGTACCCTAGGCACAGACGCAGGTATCCTAGGCACAGGCGTAGGTATCCTAGGCACAAGCGCAGGTAGCCTAGGCACAGGCGCAGGTACCCTAGGCACAGACGTAGGTACCCTAAGCACAGGCGCAGGTACCCTAGGCACAGGCGCAGGTACCCTAGGCACAGGCGCAGGTACCCTAGGCACAGGCGCAGGTACCCTAGGCACAGGCGCA
>SZWC01002570.1:80209-94437 GCA_023375785.1 Penium margaritaceum | reverse complement strand
GGTACCCTAGGCACAGGCGCAGGTACCCTAGGGACAGGCGCAGGTACCCTAGGCACAGGCGCAGGTACCCTAAGCACAGGCGCAGGTACCCTAGGCACAGGCGAAGGTACCCTAGGCATAGGCGCAGGTACCCTAGGCATAGGCGTAGGTATCCCAAGCACAGGCGCAGGTACCTTAGGCATAGGCGCAGGTACCCTAGGGACAGGCGCAGGTACCCTAAGCACAGGCGCAGGAACCCTAGGCACAGGCGCAGGTACCCTAGGCACAGGCGCAGGTACCCTAAGCAAAGGCGCAAGTACCCTATGCACAGGTGCAGGTACCCTAGGCACATGCGCAGGAACCCTAGGGACAGGCGCAATTACCCTAGGAACAGGGGCAGGTACCCTAGGCACAGGCAGAGGTACCCTATGGACAGGCACACATGCCCTAGGCACAGGAGCAGGTAACCTGGGCACAGGCGCAGGTACCCTAGGCACAATCTCATGTACTGTAGGGACGGGCGCAGGTACCATGGGCACACGCGTAGGTAACCTGGGCACGGGCGCAAGTATCATAGGCACAGGCACAGGTACCCTGGGCACAAGCACGGGTAACCTTGGCACAGGCGCAGGTACCCTAGGAACAGGCACAGGTACCCTACAGGCTTAGGTACCCTAGGGACGGGCGCAGGTACCCTAAGCATAGGCGCAGGTATCCTAGGCACGGGCGCAGGTACCCTATACACAGGCGCAGGTACCCTAGGCACATGCGCAGGTACCATAGGCACAGGATCAGGTACCATAGGCACAGGTGCAGGTACCCCTGTCAGAAGATTGCAATAAGCAAGGACAGCAGGAGCAAAAGCAAGCAGAAGCACTGAAGGAGCAGGAGCGAGTGAGCAGAATGACAGAGGGAGTGAGAGAGCACGATAGCGACGTTAGAGGTATGTCCAGGGTTGGAGAAAGATGAAGAGTGACGAAGCGAGAGAGGATCTGGGAATGATGGACGAAGCGAGTGGATGTGAGAGGCGAGCAGGGGGAGAACACAGCGGCGAAGCCGTGGAACCAAAGGGAATAGGATGTGCAAAACTGTTCTGGTTAACCCGAGGGAATGAACATCCTCGGTAATATATCGTAGAACAGGATAGAGACTAGCCAACGGCTTCTTTTCCGCTAGCCGGACGCGGTTGCGACGTGATCACAGTTATTAGGGGCGGCTCGCTTCAGGGTTCTCAATCGTGACCGACAAGCCGTTGGCGAGGTGGTTCGTGCTGATCTGGTGCGGGACCAGGACCCGAACCTTATTTAGAACTCGGATTATCCGAGGGAGTTGGTGTTGACTTCATTATTCTGAAAGCCCCCCTGAAGTCAACACTGGAGATGTCGTGGTGCACAGGTCAGATACAGGGATCGCCAGGTCTCGGAGAAGGGTTCATTTGGTTGCCTGATGAGTGTGTGAAGGGAGTAATCAGTGGTGAGGATGAGCGCCTATTTCAGGAGGGCTTCGACCCAGTCGGCACCAAGAAGGGAGATTGAGTTTAGAAGACCAAGGAGCACCTGTCGGAGATTGAACTGGGGAAATCGGAGTCTTCCCAGGTTGAGTAGCAGCTCAACTCTCCATTGATGGTAGTTTGTGGAACCATCTCTTCTCCTGTGCAGTTGGGGGGAGTCCCATAGGCACTCCGGAAGATGAGCAACAATATCAGTCAGTGCTCGACTTGGTGTTGAACAGTCAATGAAGTAGATTGCCTTCATTGAGGGTTGAACACAAAGCAGAGCTGTGACTGTGTAGCTGCTCATGGTCTGCTCTAGTGCAGGGAGTGCCAAGAGGAACCGTTGATTTATCAAGGCCGTTTGGTAAGGTGGCCTTGATGGTGATGCTGCTCCAAGGGGATACCGCCAAGGGCTCGTTCTCCTTGGTATGATCCCTTAGAGCGGTGATGGTGGTGATGGTGGTGCAGGATGCTGGGGATGATGGAATGAAGGGCGCTGCCACAACGCTACGCTCAAGGAGTGCTTTGCCACAGCAAGCTCTATGAGTCCAGGGGAAATGCAGAGAAGCAGAGGGACTCAGGTAGTCAGGTCCATGGATACATCGGCTCGTACCACCAGTTAGCTTAATCAAGCAGGGAGACAGGTGGTGTCCGAGTCCAGTGGCGTGTTGACTTTTTTGTTGTTGGCTGTCTTCTGCTATGGATACAGGTGGTGGAGAATAAGTGGGTGTGGTACCCACGTGAGCAGTGCGGTAGTCTGCTGCTTTGAAGAGAAGAGCGGAGGAGAAGGAGACTTGGAATGTGTAGGGATGGAACCACATGCACAGAAGGAAGTCCAACTTGGGAGCAGGTCACCGCAAGGTAGGCGGCTCAGTTGGGAAACTTCTGCTGCCGAGAGTGGTGGCTGAAGACAAGGGGATGAGCAATGATGGAGTGGGCGCAGGGGGTGAGCCTCGTGCGCTTCCAGAGAAATCGGCGTGGGCGTAGGTTGCCGCAAAAGTGGCGGTTCAACCGGGCGGGTCCGTGTGCCAAGCGGAGGTGAGAAAACACAGATGCTGATGATGGAGGAACGATGGACGCAGGGGAAAAACCGCGTGTGCTATGACGTAGAGGAGTAGAATGCGGCAAGGGGAAGGCAGGAGCCAACGCGCCGCGAGAAATCTGCTTCCAGAGTGGGTACAGGCTGCTGCGAAGCGGGCAGCTAACTCGTGCAGGTCCTTGTGTTGGCTGCAGATGCTGATGTTGACGAGGCGGAAGCGGGTGAAAAAGGAGTGGGCGCAAGGCCGAAACCACGTGCGCTGCAAATGTTTCGGCGTGGGCGCAGGTTGTCGCTGAGTAGGCGATGCAACCGGGCGAATCCTTGTGCCGAGCGGAAGTGGAGGAAGCGATGATGGCGGCAACGACGGATGGCTGAGTGGACGCAGGGGCGCAACCACGTGCGTTGATGAAGATGGCTGATGATGACAGAGGATGCAAAGAGTCGGCGCGCAAGAGGGCTGAGGGCAGCTCGAGGATGCAGCTGAGGACAAGCTGATGAGAAGGCGTCACGAACGATGCAGATGGCGGAAGGCGGCTTGAGGAACCCTGATGAAGCTGAGACTTGAGAAAGGAGGCTGGGCGCGGCAGAGGTAGGGGCGGATGAGCAAGAGAAAGGCTACAAAAAGTGAGGCGGAGGTGGAAGATGGAGGTTGCGGAACGCAGGGGAAGGAGGCAGCGTACAACAACCAAGTATTCTGCTTTCGAGAGAGTGACGACTTGTTCCCCGGTTGGCCCGAGACCGACGGGCAGGAAGACTGGTCATGTCCGATATCTCGACGGCGAGAGGATAGCGGCTGTAACAAAGGAAGTCGTACAGCGAGCAGTGGCACCGTTCCACTGATGTCAGGAGAGTGACAGCTTGTTCCCCAGTTGGCTCGCAGTGGGAGCAGGAAGACTGGTGGTGTCCGATATCCTGATGGCAGGAGTTACGCTGTTGCTGCTGACGACGCGAGAAGGCGGTGCGAGGACGCGGCGCGGCGCGGCGAGTGCGAGGGAGCCGATGTCAATGAGGCAGATGGAGCAGATGAGGCTCATGAGAGGAGAAGAGAAGGGCGGAGGTGCTCGTGGAGGCCGAATAGCTGAAAGCAGTAGGTAGCAAGCGGCAGGATGCTTCCGAAAAGATGACGCTCAGCGGCGACTTGAGAGGTGCTGGCAACTGTTGTGGACGACGAGCCATCGCTGGTTGGCCACGGGCGCGGAATGGGCGCAGGGCTTCACCCAGATGCCACGACGTTGCTTCAGTGCAAGGATTCCTTCAAGCGATGATACTAATGTCAGACCTGGCAGAGCGGAGAGGCGAGGGGTGGCGGAAACGGCGCGAAGGCGTGCAGACTCGAGAAGGGGAGTGATGGTGGTGGCAGAGCGACGACCCGGTCACGGGGCACCAGGTGATGTGGCCTGATGCTCTGATACCATGTCAGAAGATTGCAATAAGCGAGGACAGCAGGAGTAGAAGCAAGCAAAAGCACTGAAGCAGGTAGGAGCAAGTCAGCAGAATGACACAGGCAGCGAGAGAGCACAAGAGTGACGTGAGAGGTACGTCGAGGGTCGGCGAAGGGTCAGGAGTGATGAAGCGAGAGAGGAGCTGGGAATGATGGACGAAGCGAGTGCATGCGAGAGGCGAGCAGGGGGAGAACACAGCAGTGAAGCCGTGGAACCAAAGGGAACAGGATGTGCAGAACAGTTCTAGCTAATCCGAGGGAATGAACGTCCTCGGAAATATATCGCAGAACAGGATAGAGACTAGCCAACGGCTTCTTTTCCGCTAGCCGGGCACAGTTGCGACATGATCGCAGCTATTAGGGGCGGCTCGCTTAAGGGTTCTCGATCGTGACCGACAAGCCATTGGCGAGGTGGTTCGTACTGATCTGGTGCGGGACCAGGACCTGAACCTTATTTAGAACTCGGATTATCCGAGGGAGTTGGTGTTGACTTCATTATTCTAACAACCCCAGGCACATGCGTAAGTACCCTAGGGACAGGCGCAGGTACCATAGGCACAGGCGCAGGTACCGTAGGCACAGGCGCATGTACAATAGGTACAAGCACAAGTACCCTAAGCACAAGCGTAGGTAACCTAGGCATAGGCGCAGGTACCCTAAGCACAGGCGCAGGTACCCTAGGCACAGGCGCAGGTACCCTATGCACAGTCGCAGGCACCCCGGGCACAGGCGCAGGTACCCTAGGGACAGGCCCATGTACCCGCGGCACAGGCGCAGGTACCCTAGGCACAGGCGCAGGTACCCTAGGCACAGGCGCAGGTACCGTAGGCACAGGCGTAGGTACCCTAAGCACAGGCGCAAGAACCTTAGGCACAGGCACAGGTACCCTAAGCACAGGCGCAGGTACCCTAGGCACAGGCGCAAGTACCCTATGCATAGTCACAGGCACCCCAGGCACAAGCGCAAGTACCCTAGGGACAGGCGCAGGTACCCTAGGCACAGGCGTAGGTACCCTAAGCATAGACGCAGGTACCCTAGGCATAGGCGCAGGTATCCTAAGCATAAGGCTGCACACCAAATCCTAGGATCCGGGGATCTTATCCGTGAACCCGGATCCGGATCCGGAACTGGGGATCCGGATCCTTGATTTGGATTCGATCCGAGATCCGGGGATCTTTTCACCACTGGTGAAATAGGGGGAAATGGGGGTAGGAGTATAAAAATATAAGATATTATCCTTGCTCAGCCTATAGGATCCGGAAAATTTTCGGGGATCCATAGGATCCAGGGATTTTTTCTAAAATCCTAGGATCCGAATCCCCCCTTGGATCCGGAACCGGGGATCAGGATCCAACCTAGGATCCAGGAATCTTACCCGGTGTGCGCCCTTAGCTAAAGTGTGACGCTCTTGTGCCAAAGTGTGACTCTCTTGTGCCAAAGTTTGACGCTGTAGTGCCAAAGTCTGAAACTCTAGTGCCAGAGTTTGAAGCTCTAGTGCCAACGTGTGTGACGCTCTAGTGCCAAAGTGTGACACTCTAGTGCCAAAGTGCGACGCTCCACTGTCAAAGTGTGAATCTCTAGTGCCAAAGTGTGATGCTCTAGTGCCAATGTGTGATGCTCTAGTACCAAAGTGTGACGCTCTAGTGCCAAAGTGTGACGCTCTTGTTCCAAAGTGCGACACTCTATTGCCAAAGTGTGACGCTCTAGTGGCACATTGACGCTCTAGTGCCAAAGTTTAAAACTCTAGTGCCACAGTGTGACGCTCTACTGCCAAAGTGTGACGCTCTACTTCCAAGGAGTGACGCTCTAGTGCCAATGTGTGAAGCTCTAGTGCCAAATTGTGACGCTCTAGTGCCAAAGTGTGACGCTCTAATGTCAAAGTGTGACGCTCTAGTGCCAAAGTGTGGAACTCTAGTGCCGAAGTTTGACGCTCCAGTGCCAAGGTGTGAAGCTCCAGTGCCAAAGTGTGATGCTCTAGTGCCAAAGATTGTTGGTCTAATGCAAAAGTGTGACGCTCGAGTGCCAAAGTGTGAATCTCTAGTGCCTAAGTGTGACGCTCTAGTGCCAATGTTTGGAACCCTAGTTCCAAAGTGTGACGCTCTAGTGCCAAAGTGTGACGCTCTAGTGCCAAAGTGTGACACTCTAGTGCCCAAGTGTGACGCTCTAGTGCCAAAGTGTGACGCTGTAGTGCCAAAGTGTGACGCTATAGTGCCAAAGTGTGGAGCTCTAGTGCCAAAGTGTGATGCTCTAGTGCCAAAGTGTGACACTCTAGTGCCAAAGTGTGACGCTCTAGTGCCAAAGTGTGACGCTCTTGTGCCAAAGTGTGACGCTCTAGTGTCAAAGTTTGAAATCTAGTGCCCAAGTGTGATGCACTAGAACGAAAGTGTGACGCTCTATTG
Source organism: Penium margaritaceum (assembly GCA_023375785.1). NCBI lineage: Eukaryota > Viridiplantae > Streptophyta > Zygnematophyceae > Desmidiales > Peniaceae > Penium > Penium margaritaceum. The sequence goes on along the minus strand of SZWC01002570.1, from coordinate 88,087 downwards.
CCAAAGTGTGACTCCCCTGTGCCAAAGTGTGACGCTTTAGTGCCAAAGTGGGAAGCTCTAGTACCCAAGTGTGAAGCCCTAGTGCCAAAGTGTGACACTCTAGTGCCCAATTGTGATGCTCAAATGCCAAAGTGTGATACTCTAGTGCCAAAGTGTGATGATCTAGTGCCAAAGTGTGACGGTCTAGTGCCAAAGTGTGACGCTCTAGTGCCGAAGTGTGAGGCTCTAGTGCCAAAGTTTAAAACTCTAGTGCCAAAGTGTGATGCTCTAGTGCCAAAGTGTGACGCTCTAGTTCCAAAGTGTGACGCTGTAGTGCCAAAGTCTAACGCCATAGTGCCAAATTTTGAAGCTCTAGTGCCAAAGTGTGACGCTCTAGTGCCAAATTATTACACTCTAGTGCCCAAGTATGACGCTCTTGTGCCAAAGTGTGAATCTCTAGTGCCAAAGTGTGACGCTCTAGTGCCAAAGTGTGACGCTCTAGTACCAAAGTGTGATGCTCTAGTGCCAAAGTGTGACGCTCTAGTGCCAAAGTATGACGCTCTTGTGCCAAAGTGTGAATCTCTAGTGCCAAAGTGTGACGCTCTAGTGCCAAAGTGTGACGCTCTAGTACCAAAGTGTGATGCTCTAGTGCCAAAGTGTGACGCTCTAGTTCCAAAGTGCGACACTCTATTGCAAGAGTGTCACGCTCTAGTGCCAAGGTGTGACGCTCTAGTGCCAAAGTTTGAAACTCTAGTGCCAAAGTCTGAAGCTCTAGTGCCAAAGTGTGACGCTCAAGTGCGAAAGTGTGACGCTCTAGTACCAAAGTGTGCAGGTCTAGTGCCACAGTGTGACACTCTAGTGCCAAAGTGTGAAGCGCCAGTGCCAAAGTGTGACGCTGTAGTGCCAAAGTGTGACGCTCTAGTGCCAACGTGTGATACTCTAGTGCCAAAGTGTGACGCTCTAGTGCCAAAGTGTGACGCTCTAGTCCCGAAGTGTGACGCTCTTGTGCCAAAGGATGATGCTCTAGGGCCCAAGTGTGACCCTCTAGTGCCAAAGTGTGATGCTCTAGTACCAAAGTGTGACGCTCTAGTGCCATAGTGTGAAGCTCTTGTGCCAAAGTGTGAAGCTCTTGTGTCAAAGTACTTCACACTCCGGCACTAGAGCGTCACACTTCGGCACTAGAGCGTCACACTTTGGCACTAGAGCATCACACTTTGGCACTAGAGCATCACACTTTGGCACTAGAGCGTCACACTTTGGCATTTGAGCGTCACAAATTGGCACTAGAGTGTCACACTTTGGCACTAGCGCTTCACACTTGGGTACTAGAGCTTCACACTTTGGCACTAGAGCGTCACACTTTGGCACAGGAGAGACACACTTTGGCAATAGAGAGTCACACTTTGGTACTAGAGCATCACACTTGGGCACTAGATTTCAAACTTTGACACTATAGAGTGACACTTTGGCACAAGAGCATCACACTTTGGCAATAGAGCATCACACTTAGGCACTAGAGCGTCGAACTTAGGAACTAGAGCATCACACTTTGGCTCTAGAGCTCCACACTTTGGCACTATATCGTCATACTTTGGCACTACAGCGTCACACTTTGGCACTAGAGCGTCACACTTTGGAACTAGAGCTCCAAATGTTGGCACTACAGCGTCACAGTTTGGCACTAGAGCTTCAAACTTTGGCACTCGAGCGTCACACTTTTGCATTAGACCATCAATCTTTGGCACTAGAGCATCACACTTTGGCACTGGAGCTTCACACCTTGGCACTAGAGCGTCACACTTTGGCACTAGAGTTCCACACTTTGGCACTAGAGCGTCACACTTTGGCACTGGAGCTTCACACCTTGGCACTAGAGCGTCACACTTTGGCACTAGAGTTCCACACTTTGGCACTAGAGCGTCACACTTTGACACTAGAGCGTCACACTTTGGTACTAGTGCGTCACAATTTGGCACTAGAGCTGCACACATTGGCACTAGAGCATCACTCCTTGGAAGTAGAGCGTCACACTTTGGCACTAGAGTGTCACACTTTGGCACTAGAGTGTCACACTTTGGCACAAGAATTTCAAGCTTTGGCACTAGAGCATCAGTGTGCCACTAGAGCGTCACACTTTGGCAATAGAGTGTCGCACTTTGGAACAAGAGCGTCACACATTGGCACTAGAGCGTCACACTTTGGTACTAGAGCGTCACACTTTGGCACTAGAGCATCACACTTTGGCACTAGAGATTCACACTTTGGCACTAGAGTGTCATACTTTGGCACTAGAGTGTCACACTTTGGCACTAGAGCGTCACACACTTTGGCACTAGAGCTTCAAACTCTGGCACTGGAGCGTCAGACTTTGGCACTACAGAGTCTAACTTTGGCACTAGAGCGTCACACTTTTACACTAGAGCTCCAAACTTTGGCATTAGAGCATCACAATTTGGCACTAGAGTGTCACACTTTGGCACTAGAGCATCACACTTTGGCACTAGAGCCTCACACTTTGGCACTAGAGCGTCACACTTTGGCACTCGAGCATCACACGTTGGCACTAGAGCGTCACACTTTGGCACTACAGCGTCACACTTTGGCACTAGAGCGTCACAATTTGGCACTAGAGCGTCACACTTTGGCACTAGAGCGTCACACTTTGGCACTCGAGCATCACACGTTGGCACTAGAGCGTCACACTTTGGCACTAGAGCGTCACACTTTAGCACTAGAGCGTCACACTTTGGCACTAGAGTGTCGCACTTTGGCTCTAGCGCTTTACACTTTGGCACTAGAGCGTCACACAGTGGCACTAGACCTTCACACATTGGCACTAGAGCGTCACACTTGGGCACTAGAGCTTCACACTTTGGCACTAGAGCGTCGCACTTTGGCACAGGAGAGTCACACTTTGGCAATTGAGCATCACACTTTCGTACTAAAGCGTCACACTTGGGCACTATAGTTTTGAACGTTTGCACTAGAGCATCACACTTTGGCACTAGAGCATCACTCTTTGGCACTAGAGCGTCACACATTGGCACAAGAGCGTCACACTTTGGCACTATAGCATCACACTTTGGCAGTAGAGCTCCACGCGTTGGCACTATAGCATTACACTTTGGCACTACAGCATCACACTTTGGCACTAGAGCGTCACACTCTGGAATTAGAGTTCCAAACGTTGGCACTACAGCGTCAGACTTTGGCACTCGAGCGTCACACGTTGGCACTAGAGCATCACACTTTGGCACTAGAGCATCACACTTTGGCACTATAGCTTTACACCTTGGCACTAGAGCGTCACACTTTGGCACTAGAGTTCCACACTTTGATATTAGAGAGTCACACTTTGACACTAGAGCGTCACACTTTGGCACTAGAGCGTCACACTTTGGCACTATAGCTTCACACTTTGGCACTAGAGCGGCACTCTTTGGAAGTAGAGCGTCATACTTTGGTTCTAGAGTGTCACACTTTGGCACTAGAGTGTCACACATTGGCACTAGAGTTTCCAACTTGGGCACTAGAGCGTCACATTTTGGCACTAGAGCATCTCACTTTGGCAATAGAGTGTCGCACTTTGGAACTAGAGCGTCACACTTTGGCACTAGAGCGTCACACGCTGGTACTAGAGCATCACACTTTGGCACTAGAGCATCACACTTTGGCAATAGAGCTTCAAACTCTGGCAATAGAGCGTCAGACTTTGGCACTACAACGTCACACTTTGGCACTAGATCGTCACATTTTGGCACTAGAGCATCACACTTTGGCACTAAAGCTCTACACTTTGGCACTAGAGCATCACACTTTGGCACTACAGTGTCACACAGTGGCTCTAGATCATCACACTTTCGCACTAGAGCTCCAAACATTGGCATTAGAGCGTCGCAATTAGGCACTAGAGCGTCACACTTGGCACTAGAGCATCACACTTTGGCAGTAGACCTTCATACTTTGGCACTAGAACGTCACACTTTGGCACTAGATCGTCACACTTTGGCACTAGAGCGTCACAGTTTGGCACTAGAGCTTCATACGTTGGTACTAGAGCGTCACACTTTGGTACTAGAGCGTCCCAGTTTGGAACTAGAGCGTCATAAGTTGGCACTAGAGCGTCACACTTTTGCACTAGAGCGTCACATTTTGGCACTTGAGCGTCACACTTTGGCATTAGAGCTTCAAACTTTGGAACTAGAGCGTCATGCGTTGGCACTAGAGCTTCACACTTTGGCACCATAGCATTACACTTTGGCACTAGAACTTCACACTTTGGCACTAGAGCGTCACACTTTGGAACTAGAGCGTCACACTTTGGCACTACAACGTCACACATTGGCACTAGAGCATCACACATAGGCACTAGAGTTTCGAACTTTGGCACTAGAGCGTCACACGTTGGTACTAGAGCGTCACATTGTGATACAAGAGCTTCACACTTTGGCACTAGAGCTTCACACTCTGGCACTAGAGCGTCACACTTTGGCACTAGAGCACCACAATTTGGCACTAGAGCATCACACTTGGGCACCAGAGCATCACCCTTTGGCACAAGAGCGTCACACTTTGGGACTAGAGCGTCACACTTTGGCACGAGAGCATTACACTTTGGCACTAGAGCGTCACACTTTGGCACTAGAGCGTCACATTTTGACACTAGAGCGTCACAGTTTGGCACTGGCGCTTCACACTTTGGCACTAGAGCGTCACACTGTGTCACTAGACCTTCACACTTTGGCACAAGAGCGTCACACTTTGGCACTAGAGCGTCACACTCTTGCAATGGAGTGTCGTACTTTTGAACTAGAGCGTCACACTTTGGCACTAGAACGTCACACTTTGGCACGAGAGATTCATACTTCGGTACAAGAGCGTGATACTTTGGCACTAAAGTGAAATAATTTGGTTCTGGAGCGTCGCACTTTGGCACTAGAGCTTCAAACTTTGACACTATAGCGTCAAATGTCGGCACTACAGCATCACACTTTGGAACTAGAGCGTCACATTTTGGCAGAAGAGCATCACACTTTGGCACTAGAGTTTCAAACTTTTGCACTAAAGCCTCACACTTCGGCACTAGAGCGTCACACTTTCGCACTAGAGCATCACACTTTGGCACTAGAGCGTCACACTTTGGCACTAGAGCGTCACACTTTGGCATTTGAGCGTCCCAATTTGGCACTAGAGCGTCACACTTTGGCACTAGCGCTTCACACTTGGGTACTAGAGCTTCAGACATTGGCACTAGAGCGTCACACTTTTGCACAGGAGAGTCACGCTTTGGCAATAGAGCATCACACTTTTGTACTAGAGCATCACACTTGGACACTAGATTTCGAACTTTGGCACTAGAGCGTCACACTGTGACACTAGAGCGTCACACTTTGGCACTAGAGCGTCACACTTTTGCACTAGAGCGTCACACTTTTGCACAGAGCATCACACTTTGGCACTAGAGCGTCACACTTTGGCACTAGAGCATCACACTTTTGTACTAGAGCATCACACTTGGACACTAGATTTCGAACTTTGGCACTAGAGCGTCACACTGTGACACTAGAGCGTCACACTTTGGCACTAGAGCGTCACACTTTTGCACTAGAGCGTCACACTTTTGCACAGAGCATCACACTTTGGCACTAGAGCTCCACACTTTGGCACTATAGCGTCACACTTTGGCACTACAGCGTCACACTTTGGCACTAGAGCGTCACACTTTTGAACTAGAGCTCCAAACGTTGGCACTAGAGCGTCACACTTTGACACTAGAGCTTCACACTTCGGCACTCGAGCGTCACACGTTTGCATTAGACCATCACACTTTGGCACTAGAGCATCACACTTTGGCACTGGAGCTTCACAACTTGGCACTAGAGCGTCACACTTTGGCACTAGAGTTCCACACGTTGGCACTAGAGCGTCACACTTTGACTTTAGAGCGTCACAATTTGGCACTAGAGCTTCACACATTTACACTAGAGCGTCATGCCTTGGAAGCAGAGCGTCACACTCTGGCACTAGAGTGTCACACTTTGGCACTAGAGTGTCACACTTTGGCACAAGAGTTTCAAACTTTGGCACTAGATCGTCACTATGCCACTAGAGCATCACACTTTGGCAATAGAGTGTCGCACTTTGGAACTAGAGCGTCACACTTTGGCACTAGAGCATCACACTTTGGTACTAGAGCGTCACACTTTGGCTATAGAGCATCACACTTTGGCACTAGACATTCACACTTTGGCACTAGAGCGTCACACTTTGGCACTAGAGTGTCACACACTTTGGCACTAGAGCTTCAAACTCTGGCACTAGCGCGTCAGACTTTGGCACTACAGCGTCACACTTTGGCACTAGAGAGTTACACTTTGGCACTAGAGCTCCAAACATTGGCATCAGAGCATCACGATTTGGCACTAGAGTGTCACACTGTGGCACTAGAGCGTCACACTTTGGCACTAGAGCCTCACACTTTGGCACTAGAGCACCAAACTTTGGCACTAGAGAGTCACCCTTTGGGACAATAGCGTGACACATTTAGACTAGAGCGTCACACTTTGGCACTTGAGCGTCAGACTTTGGCACTAGAGCGTCACACTTTCGCACTAGAGCGTCACACTTTGGCACTAGAGCGCCACAGTTTGGAACTTAAGCTTCACACTTTGGCACTAGAGCGTCACACTGTGGCACTAGACCTTCACAATTTGGTACTATAGCGTCGCACTTTGGCACTAGAGCGTCACACTTTGGCACTAGAGCCTCACACTTTGGCACTAGAGTTTTGAACTTTGGCACTAGAGCGTCACACTTTGGCAATAGAGCGTCACACTTTTGCAATATAGTGTCGCACTTTCGAACTAGAGCGTCATACTTTGGCACCAGAGCATCACACTTTGGTACTAGAGATTCACACTTTGGCACAAGAGCGTCACACTTTGGCACTAGAGTGTAACACTCTGGCACTAGAGCGTCACACTTTGGCACTAGAGCTTCAAACTTTGGCACTAGAGCGTCTGACTTTGGCACTACAGTGTCACACTTTGGCACTAGAGCGTCACATTTTGGCACTGGAGCATCACACTTTGGCACTAGAGTTTCAAACTTTGGCGATAGAGCCTCACAATTTGGCGCTAGAGCGTCACACTTTGGCACTAAAGCGTCACATGTTGGCACTAGAGTGTCACACTTTGGCACTAGAGCGTCACACGTTAGCACTAGAGCGTCACACTTTGGCACTAGAGCGTCGCACTTTGGCTCTAGCGCTTCACACTTTGGCACTAGAGCGTCACAATGTGGCACTAGACCTCCACACTTTGGCACTAGAGCGTCATACTTGGGCACTAGAGCTTCACACTTTGGCACTAGAGCGTCACACTTTGGCACAAGAGAGTTACACTTTGGCAATAGAGCCTCACACTTTCGTACTAAAGCGTCACAATTGGGCACTATGTTTTGGAACTTTGGCACTAGAGCGTCACACTTTGGCACTAGAGCATCACTCTTTGGCACTAGAGCATCACACTTTGGCACTAGAGCGTCACAAGTTGGCACTATAGCATCAGACTTTGGCAATAGAGCTCAACACTTTGGCACTATAGTGTCACACTTTGGCACTACAGCGTCACACTTTGGCACTAGAGCGTCACACTCTGGAACTAGAGCTCCTAGTGTTGGTACTAGAGCGTCACACTTTGGCACTAGAGCTTCACACTTTGGCACTCGAGCATCACACGTTGGCACTAGAGCATCACACTTTGGCACTAGAGCATCACACTTTGGCACTAGAGCTTCACACCTTGGCACTAGAGCGTCACACTTTGGCACAAGAGTTCCACACTTTGGCATTAGAGCGTCACACTTTGACACTAGAGCGTCACACTTTGGCACTAGAGC
>SZWC01002570.1:36944-72726 GCA_023375785.1 Penium margaritaceum | reverse complement strand
TAGGAAAGGACATTATATTGGTTATACCAGGCATTTTGAATCAGCTACCACCTCACTTGTCACCCCTCCAAGTCCGGGTCGAGTCCACAGCCTGGATTTGGAATTACGAGTCGGGTCCAACTGAAGGAATTGGAACCCCGAGTCCGAGTCCAGGACTCGGATCCCCGAGTCCAATCCCCGAGCCCAGAGGAATTGGTTACACCCTTAGTCACACTTTGGCACTAGAGCGTCGCATTTTGGCACTAGAGCGTCACACTTTGGCACTAGAGCATCACACTTTGGCACTAGCGCTTCACACTTCTGCACTAGAGCGTCACACTGTGGCACTAGACCTTCACACTTTGGCACTAGAGCATCACACTTGGGCACTAGAGCGCCACAGTTTGGCACTAGAGCGTCACACTTTTGCACTAGAGCGTCACACTTTGGCAATAGAGCGTCACACGTTGGCACTAGAGCTTCACACCTTGGCACTCGAGTGTCACACTTTGGCACAAGATTATCACACTTTGGCACTTGAGCATCACACTTTGGCACTAAAGCTTCACACCTTGGCACTAGCGCGTCACACTTTGGCACTAGAGTTCCACACTTTGGCACTAGAGCGTCACACTTTGACACTAGAGCATCGCACATTGGCTCTAGAGCATCACACTTTGGCACTAGACCTTCACACTTTCGCACTAGAGCGTCACTCGTTCGAACTAGAGCATCACACTTTGGCATTCTAGTGTCACACTTTGGCACTAGAGCGTCACACTTTGGCACTAGAGTCTCAAATTTTGGCACTAAAGGGTCACATTTTGGCACTAGAGAGTCACACTTTGGCAATAGAGTGTCGCACTTTGAATCTAGAGCGTAACACTTTGGCACTAGAGCATCAAACTTTGGTACTAGAGCATCATACTTTGGCACTAGAGCATCACACTTTGGCACTAGAGATTCACACTTTGGCACTAGAGCGTCACACTTTGGCACTAGAGAATCACAGTTTTGCACTAGACCTCCACACTTTGGCACTAGAGCATCACACTTTGGCACTACAGCGTCACACTTTGGTACTAGAGCGTCACACTTTGGCACTAAAGCTCCAAACTTTGGCATCAGAGCGTCACACTTTGGCACTAGAGCCTCACACGTTTGGCACTCGAACATCACACTTTGGCACTACACCTTCACACTTTGGCACTAGAATGTCACACTTTGGCACTAGATCGTCACAGTTTGGCATTAGAGCGTCACACTTTGGCCCTGGAGCTTCATCCTTTGGTACTAGAGTGTCACACTTTGGCACAAGAGCGTCCCACTTTGGCACTAGAGCGTCACACTTTGGCACTATAGCGTCACACTTTGGCACAAGAGCGTCGCACTTTGGCACTAGAGCGTCACACTTTGGCACTAGAATATCACACTTTGGCACTAGCGCTTCACACTTTCGCACTAGAGCGTCACACATGGGCACTAGCGCGTCACACTTTGGCACTAGAGCTTCAAACTTTGGTACTAGAGCGTCAGACTTTGGCACTGGAGTATCACACTTTGGCACTAGAGTTTCAAACTTTGGCACTAGAGCCGCGCACTTTGGCACTAGAGCGTCACACTTTGCCACTAGAGCGTAACACTTTGGCACTAAAGCGTCACACTTTGGCACTAGAGCGTCGTACTTTGGCACTAGAGCGTCACACTTTGGCAATATAGCGTTACACTTTGGCACTAGCGCTTCACACTTTCGCACAAGAGCGTCACACTGTGGCACTAGACCTTCACACATTGGCACTAGAGCGTCACACTTGGACACTAGAGCGACACGCTTTGGCACTATAGCGTCACACTTTTGCACTAGAGTGTCAGACTTTGGCACTAGAGCGTCACATGTTGGCACTAGAGCGTCACACCTTGGTACACGAGCAACACACTTTGGCACAATAGCATCACACTTTTTCACTTGAGCATCACACTTTGGCACTAGAGCTTCACACCTTGGCACTAAAGCGTCACACTTTGGCACTAGAGTTCTACACTTTGGCACTAGAGCGTCATACTTTGACACTGAAGCGTCACACATTGGCACTAGAGCGTCACACTTTGGCACTAGAGCTTCACACTTTGGCACTAGAGCGTCACTCCTTGGAACGAGAGCATCACACTTTGGCACTATAGTGTCACACTTTGGCACTAGAGCGTCACACTTTGGCACTAGAGTCTCAAATTTTGGCACTAGAGAGTCACATTTTGACACTAGAGAGTCACACTTTGGCAATAGAGTGTCACACTTTGGAACTAGAGCGTCAAACTTTGGCACTAGAGCGTCACACTTTGGTACTAGAGTGTCACACTTTGGCAATGGAGTGTACACTTTGGCACTAGAGATTCAACCTGTGGCACTAGAGCGTGAGCCTTTGGCACTACAGCGTCACACTTTGGCACTAGAGCGTCACACTTTGGCACTAGGGAATAACAGTTTGGCACTAGACCTCCATACTTTGTGGCAGAAGAATGCAATGAGCAAGGACAGGTGAAGCTGAAGCAAGCAGAAGCAACGACGCAGGCAAAAGTGACTTAGTGGAGTGAAGGAAGCGGAGCGGTAAGAGCGGGCCCAAGGAGTTAGTCGCAGGGTCGTGAAAGAACGCAAGGCACTGGAGCACCAAGGTAGACAGAGCGCAGATGAGAGAGCTTGAGAGGGAAGCGAAGGAGGCATCAGAAGCGAAAGGTTGAGGGTGGCGAAGCGAAGAGCCGTGAGGAGACAGTTGTGGGCGAAGGCAATGGGAGCAAGAGGCGAGCAGAGCGAGAACACGGCGGCGATGTTGCAGTTGTCTTTGGCCTGCTCTAGTTGTTTTGGGCTTGCTCCAAGTTTTCTCCGCCTTGCTCCAGTTGTCTTGGCCTTGCTCCAGTTGTCTTGGGCTTCCTCTAGATATTTTGAGCTTGCTCCAGGTGCTGTGGGCTTGCTCCAGTTGTCTTGGCCTTGATCTAGTTTTTTTGGGCTTGCTCCAGCTGTCTTGGGCTTGCTCCAGTTGTCTCGGCATTGATCCATTTGTCTAAGGCTTGTTCAAGTTGTCTTTGGCTTACCCCAGTTGCCTTTCGGCTTGCTCCAGTTGTCTTGGGCTTGCTCCAGTTGTCTTGGGCTTGCTCCAGTTGTCATGGCATTGTTCCAGCTATCTAGAGCTTGCTCCAGCTGTCTAGGGCTTGCTCCATCTGTCTTTGCCTTGCTCCAGTTGTCTTGGGCTTGCTCCAGTTGTCATGGCATTGTTCCAGCTATCTAGAGCTTGCTCCAGCTGTCTAGGGCTTGCTCCATCTGTCTTTGCCTTGCTCCAGTTGTCTTGGCCTTGCTCCAGTTGTCTTGGCCTTGCTCCAGTTGTCTTGGCCTTGCGCTAGTTGTCTTGGGCTTGCTCCAGTTTTCTTTGGCGTGCTCCAATTGTCTTGGTCTTGCTCCTGTTGTCTTGGGCTTGCTTCAGTTGTCTTCGGCTTGCTCTAGTTTTGTTGGCCTTGCTCCAGTTGTCTTGGACTTGTTCCAGATATCTTGGGCATGTTTTAGTTCTCCTGGGCTTGCTTCAGTTGTCTTGGGCTTGCTATAGTTGTCTTGGCCTTGCTCCAGTTGTCTTCGGCTTGCTCCAGCTGTCTTGGCATTGCTCCAGTTGTCTTCGACTTGCTCCAGTTGTCTTGGGCTTGCTTCAGTTGTCTTGGGCTTGCTCCAGTTGTATTGGGCTTGCTCCAGTTTTCTTGGGCTTGCTCAAGTTGTATTGGGCTTGCTCCACTTCTCTTCGTCTTGCTCCAGTTGTATCAGGCTTGCTCCAGTTGACTTGGGCTTGCCCCAGTTGTCTTGGGCTTGCACTAGTTGTCTTGGGCTTGCTTGATTTGTCTTAGCCTTGCTCCAGTTGTCTTGGGCTTGCTCCAGCTGTCTTGGCCTTACTCCAGGTGTCTTGGCCTTGCTACAGTTGTCTTGGGCTTGCTCCAGTTGTCTTGGCCTTGCTCCACTTGTCTTGGCCTTGTTCCAGCTGTCTTTGGCCTGCTCCAGTTGTCTTGGGCTTGCTCCAGCTGTCTTGGGCTTGCTCCAATTTTCTTGGCCTTGGTCCAGTTGTCTTGGCCTAACTACAGTTTTCTTGGTCTTGGTTCAGTTGTCTTGTGCTTTCTCCAATTGTCTTGGCATTTTCCTAGTTGTCTTGGACTTTCTCAAGTTGTCTTGGGCTTGCTCCCGTTGTCTTCGGCTTTCTCCAGTTTTCTTGGCCTTGCTCCAGTTGTCTTGGCCTTGCTCCAGATATTTTGGGCTTGCTCCAGGTGTCTTGGGCTTGCTCCAGTTGTCTTGGCCTTGCTCCAGTTTTCTTGGCCTTGCTCCAGTTGTCTTGGCCTTGCTCCAGATATTTTGGGCTTGCTCCAGGTGTCTTGGGCTTGCTCCAGTTGTCTTGGCCTTGCTCCAGTTTTCTTAGGCTTGCTCCAGTTCTCTTAGGCTTTCTCCAGTTTTCTTGTGCTACTCCAGTTTTCATAGCATTGCTTCAGTTGTCTTATGCTTGCTCCAGTTTCATGGGCTTGCCCCAGTGGTCTTGGGCCTGCTCCAGTTGTCGTGAGCTTGCTCCAGTTGTCTTGGCCTTGCTCCAGCTGTCTAAGGCCTGCTCCATCTGTCTTGGCCTTGCTCCAGTTGTCCTGGCCTTCCTCCACTTGGCTAGGTCTTGCTCCAGTTGTCTTGGAATTTCTCCAGATGTCTTGGACTTTCTCCTGTTGTTTTGGGTTTGCTCCAGTTATATTGGACTTGCTCCAGTTTTCTTGGGCTTTCTCCAGTTGTCTTGGGCTTTTTCCAGTTGTCTTGGCCTTACTCCAATTGTCTTGGACTTGTTCCAATCGTCTTGTGCTTGTTTCAGTTGTATTGGGCTTGATCCAGTTGCCTTGGGCTTGCTACAGTTGTCTTGGCCTTTCTCCAGTTGTCTTGGGCTTGGTCCACTTGTCTTGGGCTTGCTCCAGTTGCCTTGGGCTTGCTACAGTTGTCTTGGCCTTTCTCCAGTTGTCTTGGGCTTGGTCCACTTGTCTTGGGCTTGCTCCAGTTGTCTTGGGCTTGCTCCAGTTGTCTTGGGCTTGCTCCAGTTGTCTTGGGCTTGCTCCAGTTATCCTGGCCTTGCTCCCGTTGTATCAGGCTTGCTCCAGGTCTCTTGGGCTTGCTCCAGGTATATTAGCCTTGCTCCAGTTATCTTTGGCTTGCTCCAGGTGTCTTTAGCTTGCTCCAGTTGTCTTAGCCTTGCTCCTGATGTCTTGGACTTGCTCCAGTTGTATTGGGCTTGCTCCAGTTCTCTTGTGCTTGCTCCAGTTTCCTTGGCCTTGCTCCAGTTCTCTTAGACTTGCTCAAGTTCTTTTTGGGCTTGCTCAAGTTGTCTTGGGATTGCTCCAGTTCTCTTGGCTTTACTCCAGTTTTTGTGGGCTTGCTCCAATTGTCTTGGGCTTGCTCCAGTTTTCTTGGGCTTACTCCAGTTGTGCTGGCCATGCTCCAGTTTTCTTAGGCTTGTTCGAGTTGTCTTAGGCCTGCTCCAGTTGTCTAGGGCCTGCTCCAGTTGTCTTGGGCTTGCTCCAGCTTTCTTGGCCTTGCTCCAGTTGTCTTGGCCTTGTTTCAGTAGTCTTGGGCTTGCTCCAGTTGTCTTGGGCTTGCTCCAGTTTTCTTGGGCTTACTCCAGTTGTGCTGGCCATGCTCCAGTTTTCTTAGGCTTGTTCGAGTTGTCTTAGGCCTGCTCCAGTTGTCTAGGGCCTGCTCCAGTTGTCTTGGGCTTGCTCCAGCTTTCTTGGCCTTGCTCCAGTTGTCTTGGCCTTGTTTCAGTAGTCTTGGGCTTGCTCCAGTTATCTTGGGCTTGCTCCAGTTGTCTTGTCCTTGCTCCAATTTTCTTGGGCTTGTTCCAGTTGTCTTGGGCTTGCTCCAGTTGTTTTGGTCTTGCTTCAGTTGTCTTTCCATTGCTCCACTTGTCTTAGGCTTGCTCCAATTGTCTTGGGCTTGCCCCTGTTGTCTTGGGCTTGCTCAAGTTGTCTTGGCCTTGCTCCAGTTGTCTTGGACTTGCTCCTGTTATCTTGGGCTTGCTCCAGTTGTATTGGCCTTGCTCCAGTTGTCTTGGACTTCCTCTAGATGTCTTGGGCTTGCTTCAGTTGTCATTAGCTTGCCCTAGTTGTCTTGGCCTTGCTCTTGTCGTCTTGGCCTTGCTCTAGTTGTCTTGGGCTGGGTCCACTTGTCTTGTGCTTGCTCCAGCTGTCGTGAGCTTGCTCCAGTTCTCTTGGGGTTGCTCCAGTTGTTTTGGGCTTGCTCCAGCTGCCTTGGCCTTGCTCCATTTTTATCGGGCTTGCTCCAGTTGTCTTCTGCTTGCTCCAGTTGTCTAGGCCTTGCTCCAGTTATATTTGGCTTGCTCCAATTGCCTTTGGCTTGCTCCAGTTGTCATAGCCATGATCCAGCTGTCTTTGACTGGATCCAGTTTTCTTGGGCTTGCTCCAGCTGTCTTGGCCTTGCTCCTGTTTTCTTGGACTTGCTCCACCTGTTTTGGGCAAGCTCCAGGTTTTTTAAATTGCTCCAGCTGTCTTGACCTTGCTCCCGTCGTCATAGGCTTGCTCCAATTGTCTTGGGCTTGTCCCAGTTGTCTTAAACTTGCTCCACTTGTCTTGGGCTTGCTTCTGTTGTCTTGGGCTTGCTCTAGTTGTCTTGGCCTTGCGCCAGTTGTATTGCGCTAGCTCCAATTGTCTTGGGCTTGCTCCAATTGTTTTGGCCTTGCTCCAGTTGTCTTGGGCTTGTTCCAGCTGTTTTGGCATTGATCCAGTTGTCTTGGCCTTGCTCCTGCTGTCTTGGGCTTGCTCCAACAGGAGCAAGCCCAAGACAACTGGAGCTATCCCAAGACAAGTGGAGCAAGCCCAAGACAACTGGAGCAAGCCCAAACAACTGAATCAAAACCAAGACAAATGGAGTAAGCCCAAGACAGCTGGAGCAAGCCTAATGCAACTGGGGCAATCCCAAGACAACAAGAGCAAGGCAAACATAACCGGAGCAAGGCAAGTACAACTAGGGCAAGCCCAAGACAACTGGAGTTAGGCAAAGACAACTGGAGCAAGGCCAAGACAACTAGAGCAAGCCCAAGACAACTGGTACAAGCCCAAGACAACGGGATCAAGACCAAGACAACGGAAGCCAGGCCAAGAAAATTGGAGCCAGGCCAAGAACAGGAGCAAGCCCAAGACAACTGGAACAAGCCCAAGACAACTGGAGCAGGTCCGAGACAACTGGAGCAAGGCAAACACAACTGGAGAAAGGCCAAAACAAGTGGAGCAAGCCCAAGACAACTGGAGCAGGCCCAAGACAACTGGAGCAAGGCCAAGACAACTAGAGCAAGGCCAAGACAACTAGAGCAAGGCCAAGTCAACTGGAGCAATGCCAAGAAAGTTGGAGCAAGCCCAATACAACTGGAGCTAGACCAAGACAACTAGAGCAAGCCCAAGACAACTAGAGCAAGCCCAAGATACCTGGGGCAAGCCCAAGACAACTTGAGCAAGCCAAGACAACAGGAGCAAGGCCAAGTCAGCAGGAGCAAGACCAAGACAGCTGGAGCAAGGCCAAGAAAACTGGAGCAAGCCTACAACAACTAGAGCAAGCCCAAGAAAACTAGAGCAAGGCTAAGAAAACTGCAGCAAGGCGAAAACAACTTGGAGGAAGCCAAAGTCAACTCGAGCATGCCAAAGACAACTCGAGCAAGGCCAAGACAACTGGATCAAAGCCAATACAAGTGGAGCAAGCCCAAGACAACTGTAGCAAGCCGAGGATAACTGGACGTAAGCCAAGACAAGTGGAGCAAGGCCAGGACAACTGGAGCATGGCTAAGAGAACTGGAGTAGGGCCAAGATAGCAAGGCCAGCTGAGCAAGTCCAAGACAACTGGAGCAATGCGCAGACAACTGGAGTAAGCTCAAGGCCACAGGAGCAAGCCTAAGCCCTTTGGGGCAAGCCCAGGACACCTTGAGCAAGCCCAAAACAACTGGAGCATTGCCTAGAGTACCTGTGCTTGTGCCTAGGGTACTTGCGCCTGTGCCTAGGGTACCTGCGCCAGTGCCTAGGGTACCTGTGCCTGTGCCCAGATTACCTGCGCCTGTGCCTAGGATACCTGCGCCTGTCCCTAGGGTACCTGCGCCTTTGCCTAGGGTACCTGCGCTTGTCCCTAAGGTACCTGCGCCTGTGCAAGGGGTACCTATGCCTGTGCCTAGGGTACCCGCGCCTGTGCCCAGGTTACGTGCGCCTGTGCCTAGGGTACCTGCGCCTGTCCCTAGGGTACCTGTGCCTGTGCCTAGGGTACCTGCACCTGTGCCTAGGGTACCTGCACTTGGGCCTAGGGTACCTGCGCCTGTGCCTAGGGTACCTGTGCCTGTGCCTAGCGTACCCGCGCCTGTGCCTAGGGTACCTGCGCCTACGCCTAGGGTACCTGCGCCTGTGCCTAGGGTACCTGTGCCTGTGCCTAGCGTACCCGCGCCTGTGCCTAGGGTACCTGCGCCTACGCCTAGGGTACCTGCGCCTGTGCCTAGGGTACCTGTGCCTGTGCCTAGCGTACCCGCGCCTGTGCCTAGGGTACCTGCGCCTACGCCTAGGGTACCTGCGCCTGTGCCTAGGGTACCTGTGCCTGTGCCTAGCGTACCCGCGCCTGTGCCTAGGGTACCTGCGCCTACGCCTAGGGTACCTGCGCCTGTGCCTAGGGTACCTGTGCCTGTGCCTAGCGTACCCGCGCCTGTGCCTAGGGTACCTGCGCCTACGCCTAGGGTACCTGCGCCTGTGCCTAGGGTACCTGTGCCTGTGCCTAGGGTACCCGCGCCTGTGCCCAGGTTACGTGCGCCTGTGCCTAGGGTACCTGCGCCTGTCCCTAGGGTACCTGTGCCTGTGCCTAGGGTACCTGCACCTGTGCCTAGGGTACCTGCACTTGGGCCTAGGGTACCTACGCCTGTGCCTAGGGTACCTACGCCTATGCCTAGGGTACCTGCGCCTCTACCTAGGGTACCTGTGCCTGTGCCTAGGGTACCCACGCTTGTGCCCAAGTTACCTGCACCTGTGCCTAGGGTACCTGCGCCTGTCCCTAGGGTACCTGTGCCTGTGCCTAGCGTACCCGCACCTGTGCCTAGGGTACCTGGACTTGTGCCTAGGGTACCTGCGCTTGTACCTAGGGAACTTGTGCCCGTGCCCAGGTTACCTACGCCTGTGCCTATGATACCTGCGCCTGTGCCTAGGGTACCTGCGCCTGTGCCTAGGGTACCTACGCTTATGCTTAGGGTACCTCCACCTGTGCCTAGGGTACCTGCGTCTGTGCTTAGGATACCTGCGCCTGTACCTAGGGTACCTGCACCTGTCCCTAAGGTACCTGCGCCTGTGCCTAGGGTACCTGCGACTGTGCCTAGGGTACTTGCGCATGTGCCTAGAATACCTGCGCCTGTGCCTAGGGTACCTGCGCATGTGCCTAGGGTACGTGCGACTGTGCCTAGGGTACCTGTGACTGTGCCTAGGGTGCCTGCGCTTGTACCTAGGGTACCTGCGCCTGTGCTTAGTGTACCTCCACCTGTGCCTAGGGTACCTGCGTCTGTGCTTAGGATACCTGCGCCTGTGCCTAGGGTACCTGCACCTGTCCCTAAGGTACCTGCGCTTGTCCCTAGGGTACCTGCGCCTGTGCCTAATGTACCTACGCCTGTGCCTAGGGTACCAGCACCTGTGCACAGGGTACCTGCGCCTGTGCCTAGGGTACCTGCGCCTGTGCCTAGGGTTCCTGCGCCTATGCCTAGGGTACCTGCGCCTGTGCCTAGAGTACCTACGCCTGTGCCTGGGGTACCTGCGCCTGTGCCCAGGTTACCTTCGCATGTGCCTAGGGTACCTGCGCCTGTGCCTAGGGTA
Organism: Penium margaritaceum; assembly: GCA_023375785.1. Taxonomy (NCBI): domain Eukaryota; kingdom Viridiplantae; phylum Streptophyta; class Zygnematophyceae; order Desmidiales; family Peniaceae; genus Penium; species Penium margaritaceum. Next base: position 62,862 of record SZWC01002570.1, on the reverse strand, counting down.
CGTGCGCCTGTGCCCAGGTTACATGCGCCTGTGCCTAGGGTACCTCCGAATTTGCCTAGGGTACCTCCACCTATGCTTATGGTACCTGCGCCTGTGCCTAGGGTACATGCGCCTGTGCCTAGGGTACCTGCGCATGTGCCTAGGGTACCAGCGCCTGTGCCTAGGGTACCTGCGCCTGTGCCTAGGGTACCTGCGCGTTTGCCTAGGGTACCTGCGCCTGTGCCTAGGGTACTTGCGCCTGTGTCTAGGGTACCTGCGCCTGTGCCTAGGGTACTTGCGCCTGTGCCTAGGGTACTTGCGCCTGTGCCTAGGGTACTTGCGCCTGTGCCTAGGGTACTTGCGCCTGTGCCTAGGGTACTTGCGCCTGTGCCTAGGGTACTTGCGCCTGTGCCTAGGGTACTTGCGCCTGTGCCTAGGGTACTTGCGCCTGTGCCTAGGGTACTTGCGCCTGTGCCTAGGGTACTTGCGCCTGTGCCTAGGGTACTTGCGCCTGTGCCTAGGGTACTTGCGCCTGTGCCTAGGGTACTTGCGCCTGTGCCTAGGGTACTTGCGCCTGTGCCTAGGGTACTTGCGCCTGTGCCTAGGGTACTTGCGCCTGTGCCTAGGGTACTTGCGCCTGTGCCTAGGGTACTTGCGCCTGTGCCTAGGGTACTTGCGCCTGTGCCTAGGGTACTTGCGCCTGTGCCTAGGGTACTTGCGCCTGTGCCTAGGGTACTTGCGCCTGTGCCTAGGGTACTTGCGCCTGTGCCTAGGGTACTTGCGCCTGTGCCTAGGGTACTTGCGCCTGTGCCTAGGGTACTTGCGCCTGTGCCTAGGGTACTTGCGCCTGTGCCTAGGGTACTTGCGCCTGTGCCTAGGGTACTTGCGCCTGTGCCTAGGGTACTTGCGCCTGTGCCTAGGGTACTTGCGCCTGTGCCTAGGGTACTTGCGCCTGTGCCTAGGGTACTTGCGCCTGTGCCTAGGGTACTTGCGCCTGTGCCTAGGGTACTTGCGCCTGTGCCTAGGGTACTTGCGCCTGTGCCTAGGGTACTTGCGCCTGTGCCTAGGGTACTTGCGCCTGTGCCTAGGGTACTTGCGCCTGTGCCTAGGGTACTTGCGCCTGTGCCTAGGGTACTTGCGCCTGTGCCTAGGGTACTTGCGCCTGTGCCTAGGGTACTTGCGCCTGTGCCTAGGGTACTTGCGCCTGTGCCTAGGGTACTTGCGCCTGTGCCTAGGGTACTTGCGCCTGTGCCTAGGGTACTTGCGCCTGTGCCTAGGGTACTTGCGCCTGTGCCTAGGGTACTTGCGCCTGTGCCTCGGGTACCTGCGCCTATGCCTAGGGTACCTGCGCCTGTGCTTAGGGTACCTGCACCTGTGCCTACGGTACCTGCGCGTGTGCCTAGGGTACCTGCGCCTGTGCCCCGGTTACATGCGCCTGTGCCTAGGGTACCTCCGAATTTGCCTAGGGTACCTCCACCTATGCTTATGGTAGCTGCGCCTGTGCCTAGGGTACATGCGCCTGTGCCTAGGGTACCCGCGTCTGTCCCTAGGGTATCTGTGCCTATGCCTGGGGTGCTTGCGCCTGTGCCTAGGGTACCTGCGCCTGTGCCTAGGGTATCGGCGCCTGTGCCTAGGGTACCTGCGCCTGTGCCTCGGGTATCTGCGCCTGTCCCTGGGGTACCTGCGCCTGTGCCTGGGGTGCCTGCGGCTGTGCCTAGGGTACCTGCGCCTGTGTCTAGGGTACGTGCGCCTGTGCCCACGGTACATGCGCCTGTGCCTAGGATACCTGCGACTGTGCCTAAGGTACCTGCACTTGGGCCTAAGGTACATGCGCGTGTTCCTAGGGTACCTGCACCTGTACCTATGGTACCTGCGCTTGTGCCTATGGTACCTGCGCCTCTGCTTGGTGTACCTGCACCTGTGCCTAGGGTACCTGCGCCTATGCCTGGGGTGCCTGCGACTGTGCCTAGGGTACCTGTGCCTGTACCCAGGTTACCTGCGCCTGTGCCTAGGGTACCTGCGCCTGTGCCTAGGGTACGTGCGCCTGTGTCCAGGTTACATGCGCCTGTGCCTAGGGTACGTGCGACTATGCCTAGGGTACCTGCACTTGGGCCTAGGGTACCTGCGCCTGTGCCTAGGGTACGTGCGCCTGTGCCTAGGGTAGCTGCGCTTGTGCCTAGGGTACCTGTGCCTGTGCCTAGGGTACCCGCGCCTGTGCCCAGGTTACCTGCGCCTGTGCCTAGGGTACCTGCGCTTGTCCCTAGGGTACCTGTGCCTTTGCCTAGGGTACCTGCACCTGTGCCTAGGGTACCTGCGCCTGTGCCTAGGGTACCTGCGCCTGTGCCTAGGGTACCTGTGCCCGTGCCCAGGTTACTTGCGCCTGTGCCTAGGGTACCTGCGCCTGTGCTTAGGGTACCTGCGCCTGTGCCTAGGGTACCTGCGCCTGTGCTTAGGGTACCTGCGCCTGTGCCTAGGGTACCTGCGCCTGTGCTTAGGGTACCTGCGCCTGTGCCTAGGGTACCTGCGCCTGTGCTTAGGGTACCTGCGCCTGTGCCTAGGGTACCTGCGCCTGTGCTTAGGGTACCTGCGCCTGTGCCTAGGGTACCTGCGCCTGTCCCTAGGGTACCTGCGCCTGTGCCTAGGGTACCTGTGCCCGTGCCCAGGTTACTTGCGCCTGTGCCTAGGGTATCTGCTCCTGTGCCTAGGGTACCTACGCCTGTGCCTAGGGTACCTGCGCCTGTGCCTATGGTACCTGCGCCTGCGCCTAAGGTACCTGGGCCTGTGCCTAGGGTACATGCCCTTGTGCCTAGGGTACCTGCGCTAGTGCCTAGGGTACCTGCGCTTGTGCTTAGGGTACCTGCACCTGTGCCTAGGGTACCTGCGTCTGTGCTTAGGGTACGTGCGCGTGTGCCTAGGGTACCTGCGCCTGTCCCTGGGGTACCTGCGCATGTGCCTAGGGTACCTGCGCCTGTGCCTAGGGTACCTGCGCCTGTGCCTAGGGTACCAGCACCTGTACCTAGGGTACCTGCGCCTGTGCCTAGGGTACCTGTGCCCATGCCCAGGTTACCTGCGCTTGTGCCTAGGGTACCTCTGCCTGTGCCTAGGGTACCTGCGCCTGCGCCTGTGCTTAAGGTACCTGCGCTTGTGCTTAGGGTGCCTGCGCTTGTGCCTAGGGTACCTACGTCTGTGCTTAGGGTACTTGCGCCTGTACCTAGGGTACCTACGCATGTGCTTTGGGTACCTGCGCCTGTCTGTAGGGTACCTGCACCTGTGCCTAGGGTACCTGCGCCTGTGCCTAGGGAACCAGCGCCTGTGCCTTGGGTACCTGCGCCTGTGCCTAGGATACCTGCGCCTATGCCTAGGGTACCTGTGCCTATGCCTAGGGTACCTGCGCCTTTGCCTAGAGTACCTGCGCCTGTGCCTGGGGTACCTACGCCTGTGTCCATGTTACTTGCGCCTGTGCCTAGGGTACCCGTGCTTGTGCCTAGGGTACGTGTGCCTATGCCCAGGTTACATGCGCCTGTGCCTAGGGTACTTGCGACTGTGCCTAGGGTACCTGCACCTGTGCCTAGGGAACCTGCGCCTGTGCCTAGTGTACCTGCGCCTGTGCCTAGGGTACCTGCGCCTCTGCCTAGGGTACCTGCCCTTGTGCCTAGGGTACATGCGCCTGCGCCTAGGGTACCTGCGCCTCTGCCTAGGGTACCTGCGCCTGTGCCTAGGGTACCTTCGCCTGAACCTAGGGTATCCACGCCTGTGCCTAGGGTACCTGCGCTTGCGCCTAGGGTACCTGCGCCTGTGCCTATGGTACCTACGCCTGTGCCTAGGGTACCTTCGCCCTATGGGTGAAAAACCGCCGCAGCATTCACTGAACCGGGCGTTTAAAACGCTATAAAACGCTTGCGGCATTTTAACGCTTTTTTGCACCACATTTTTAAAAGTTTAGCTAGAATTCAAAAGACATGTTTGGCGGGGGGGACAATGGTTTCCCATTTTTTTCCCATGTGTCTTGGTGATAATGTGGTGCAAATGTCATGTGATGGAATGGTTAGGTACATGTGACATGGTGACATGATATGATATGGTCACATTGTGACGTGGATAGGAGGTTGTGCCCTGCTAGTGACCCATGAGCCTGGGGCACGGGCCCCCGGCGAGGGGGGGGGGGCAGCTACAATTTTTAACATAAAGGAAAAAACTGGCGCAGCTTTCATTAAGACGCGGCGTAAACAACGCTGCATAAAAAACGGCGTAAAACCCGTTGCGCCGTTTTTTTCCTCATAGCCTGCGCCTGTGCCTAGGGTACCTGCGCCTATGCCTAGGGTACCTGCGCCTGTGCCTAGGGTACCTGCACCTGTGCCTAGGGTACCTGCGCTTGTGCATAGGGTACCTGCGCCTGTGCCTAGGGTACCTGCGCTTGTCCCTAGGGTACTTGTGCCTAAGCCTGGGGTGCGTGCGCCTGAGCATAGGGTACCTACGCCTGTGCCTAGGGTACCTGCGCCTGTGCCTAGGGTACCTGCGCCTGTGCCTCAGGTACCTGCGCCTGTCCCTAGGGTACCTGTGCCTGTGCCTGGGGTGCCTGCGACTGTGCATAGGGTACCTGCGCCTGTGCCTAGGGTACCTGCGCCTGTGCCTAGGGTACTTGCGCCTGTGCCTAGGGTACCTGCACCTGTGCCTAGGGTACCTGCGCCTGTGCCTAGGGTACTTGCGCCTGTGCCTAGGGTACCTGCGCCTGTGCCTCAGGTACCTGCGCCTGTGCCTAGGGTACCTGCGCCTGTGCCTCAGGTACCTGCGCCTGTCCCTAGGGTACCTGTGCCTGTGCCTGGGGTGCCTGCGACTGTGCATAGGGTACCTGCGCCTGTGCCTAGGGTACCTGCGCCTGTGCTTAGGGTACCTATGCCTGTGCCTAGGTTACCTGCGCCTGTGCTTAGGGTACCTATGCCTGTGCCTAGGGTACATGCGCCTGTGCCTACGGTACATGCGCCTCTGCCTAGGGTACCTACGCCTGTCCCTAGGGTACGTGCGCTTGTGCCTGGGGTACCTGCGCCTATGCCTAGGGTACCTGTGCCTGTGCCTAGGGTACCTGCGCTTGTGCTTAGGGTACCTCTGCCTGTTCCTACGGTACCTGCGCCTGTCCCTAGGGTACTTGTGCCTATGCCTGGGGTGCCTACGCCTGTGCATAAGGTACCTGCGCCTGTGCCTAGGGTACATGCGCCTATGCCTAGGGTACCTGCGCCTGTGCCTCGGGTACCTGCGCCTGACCCTAGGGTACCTGGGCCTGTGCCTGGGGTACCTGCGCCTGTGCTTAGGGTACCTGCGCCTGTGCCTAGGGTATCCGCGCCTGTCCCTAGGGTACCTGTGCCTGTGCCTTGGGTGCTTGCGCCTGTGCATAGGGTACCTGCACCTGTGCCTAGGGTATCTGCGTCTGTGCCTAGGGTATCTGCACCTGTGCCTCGGGTACCTGCGCCTGTCCCTAGGGTACCTGCGCCTGTGCATAGGGTACATGCGCCTGTGTCTAGGGTACGTGCGCCTGTGCCCAGGTTACATGCGCCTGTGCCTAGGGTACCTACGACTATGCCTAAGGTACCTGCACTTGGGCCTAGGGTACCTGCGCATGTGCCTAGGGTACCTGTGCCTGTGCCTAGGGTACCTACGCTTGTGCCTAGGGTACCTGCGCCCGTGCTTATTATACCCGCATCTGTGCCTAGGGTACCTGCGCCTGTACCTGGGGTGCCTGCGACTGTGCCTAGGATACCTGCGCCTGTACCTAGGTTACCTGCGCCTTTGCCTAGGTTACCTGCGCCTGTGCCTAGGGTCCGTGCGCCTTTGCCCAAGTTACATGTGCCTGTGCCTAGGGTACCTATGACTGTGCCTAGGGTACCTGCACTTGGGCCTAGGGTACCTGCGCCTGTGCCTAGGGTACTTGCGCCTGTGCCTAGGGTACCTGCGCCTGTGCCTCGGGTACTTGTGCCTGTGCCTAGGGTACGCGCACCTGTGCCCAGGTTACCTGCGCCTGTGCCTAGGGTACCCGCGCCTGTCCCTAGGGTACCTGTGCCTGTACCTAGGATACTTGCACCCGTGCCTTGGGTACCTGCGCCTGTGCCTACGGTACCTGCGCCTGTGCCTAGGGTACCTGTGCCCGTGCCCAGGTTACCTTCGCCTGTGCCTAGGGTACCTGCGCCTGTGCCTAGGGTACCTGCGCCTGTGCCTATGGTACCTGTGCCTGTGCCTAAGGTACTTGGGCCTGTGCCTAGGGTACCTGCGCCTGTGCCTAGGGTACCTGCGCCAGTGCCTATGGTACCTGCGCCTGTGCTTAGGGTACCTGCACCTGTGCGTAGGGTACCTGCGTTTGTGCTTAGGGTACCTCCGCGTGTGCCTAGGGTACCTGCGCCTGTCCCTAGGGTACCTGCGCCTGTGCCTAGGGTACATGTGTCTGTGCCTAGGGTACCTGCGCCTTTGCCTAGGGTACCTGCGCGTGTGCCTAGGGTACCTGCACCTGTGCCTCGGGTACCTGCGCCTGTGCCTAGGGTACCTACGCCTGTGCCTAGGGTACCTACGCCTGCGCCTGTGCTAAGGGTATCTACCCCTGTACTTAGGGTGCCTGCGCTTGTGCCTAGGGTAACTGCGCTTGTGCTTAGGGTACCTGCACTTGTGCCTAGGGTACCTGCGTTTGTGCTTAGGGTACCTGCGCGTGTGCCTAGGGTACCTACGCCTGTCCCTGGGGTACCTGCGCCTGTGCCTAGGGTACCTACGCCTGTGCCTAGGGTACCTACGCCTGTGCCTAGGGTACCTGCACCTCTGCCTAGGGTACCTGCGCCTGTGCCCAGGGTACCTGTGCCCGTGCCCAGGTTACCTGCGCTTGTGCCTAGGGTACCTGCGCCTGTGCCTAGGGTACCTGCGCCTGCGCCTGTGCCTAAGGTACCTGCGCTTGTGCCTAGGGTACCTGTGCCCGTGCCCAGGTTACCTGCGCTTGTGCCTAGGGTACCTGCGCCTGTGCCTAGGGTACCTGCGCCTGCGCCTGTGCCTAAGGTACCTGCGCTTGTGCTTAGGGTGCCTGCGCTTGTGCCTAGGGTACCTTCGCCTGTGCTTAGGGTACTTGCGCCTGTACCTAGGGTACCTGCGCCTGTGCTTAGGATACCTGCGCCTGTCCCTAGGGTACATGCACCTGTGCCTAGGGAAACTGCGCCTGTGCCTAGGGAACCAGCGCCTGTGCCTAGGGTACCTGCGCCTGTGCCTAGGATACCCGCGCCTATGCCTAGGGTACCTGTGCCTATGCCTAGGGTACCTGCGCCTTTGCCTAGAGTACCTGCGCCTATGCCTGGGGTACCTGCGCTTGTGTCCACGTTACCTGCGCCTGTGCCTAGGGTACCTACGCCTGTGCCTAGGGTACCTACGCCTGTGCCTAGGGTACCTACGCCTGTGCCTAGGGTACCTACGCCTGTGCCTAGGGTACCTACGCCTGTGCCTAGGGTACCTACGCCTGTGCCTAGGGTACCTACGCCTGTGCCTAGGGTACCTACGCCTGTGCCTAGGGTACCTGCGCCTGTGCTTAGGGTACCTGCGCCTGTGCCTAGGGTACCCGCGCCTATGCCTAGGGTACCTGCGCCTGTGCCTAGAGTACCTGCGCCTATGCCTGGGGTACCTGCGCTTGTGTCCACGGTACCTGCGCCTGTGCCTAGGGTACCTATGCTTGTGCCTAGGGTACCTGCGCCTGTGCCCAGGTTACATGCGCCTGTGCCTAGGGTACCTGCGACTGTGCCTAGGGTACCTGAACCTGTGCCTAGGGAACCTGCGCCTGTGCCTAGGGTACCTGCGCCCGTGCCTAGGGTACCTGCGCCTGTGCCTAGGGTACCTACCCCTGTGCCTAGGGTACCTACGCCTGCGCCTAGGGTACCAGCGCCTGTGCCTATGGTACCTGCGCCTGTGCCTAGGGTACCTACGCCTGTGCCTAGGGTACCTGCGCCTGAACCTAGGGTATCCACGCCTGTGCCTAGGGTACCTGCGCTTGCGCCTAGGGTACTTGCGCCTGTGCCTATGGTACCTGCACCTGTGCCTAGGGTACCTACGCCCTATGGGTGAAAAAACGCTGCAGCATTCACTGAACCGGGCGTTTAAAACACTAAAAAACGCTTGCGGTATTTTAACGCTTTTTTGCACCACATTTTTAAAAGTTTACCTAGAATTCAAAAGACGTGTTTGGCGGGGGGGACAATGGTTTCCCATTTTTTTCCCATGTGTCTTGGTGATAATGTGGTGCAAATGTCATGTGATGGAATGGTTAGGTACATGTGACATGGTGACATGATATGATATGGTCACATTGTGACGTGGATAGGAGGTTGTGCCCTGCTAATGACCCATATGCCTGGGGCATGGGCCCCCGGCGAGGGGGGGGAGGGGCAAATACAATTATAAACATGAAGGAAAAAAATGGCGCAGCTTTCATTAAGACGCGGCGTAAACAATGCTGCATAAAAAACGGCGTAAAACCCGTTGCGCCGTTTTTTTCCTCATAGCCTGCGCCTGTGCCTAGGGTACCTGCGCCTGTGCCTAGGGTACCTGCGCCTGTGCTTAGGGTACCTGCACCTGTGCCTAGGGTACCTGCGCTTGTGCATAGGGTACCTGCGCTTGTGCCTAGGGTACCTGCGCCTGTCCCTAGGGTACTTGTGCCTGTGCCTGGGGTGCCTGTGCCTGTGCATAGGGTACCTACGCCTGTGCCTAGGGTACCTACGCCTGTGCCTAGGGTACCTGCGCCAGTGCCTCAGGTACCTGCGCCTGTCTCTAGGGTACCTGCGCCTGTGCCTGGGTTGCCTGCGACTGTGCATAGGGTACCTGCGCCTATACCCAGGTTACCTGCGCCTGTGCATAGGGCACATGGGCCTGTGTCTAGGGTACGTGCGCCTGTGCCCAGGTTACATGCGCCTGTGCCTAGGGTACCTGCGACTGTGCCTAGGTTACCTGCACTTGGGCCTAGGGTACCTGCGCATGTGCGTAGGGTACCTGTGCCTGTGCCTAGGGTACCTACGCTTGTGCCTAGGGTACCTGCGCCTGTGTTTATTGTACCCGCATCTGTGCCTAGGGTACCTGCGCCTGTACCTGGGGTGCCTTCGAATGTGCCTAGGATACCTGCGCCTGTACCTAGGTTACCAGCGCCTTTGCCTAGGGTACCTGCACTTGGGCCTAGGGTACCTGCGCCTATACCCAGGTTACCTGAGCCTGTGCATAGGGCACATGCGCCTGTGTCTAGGGTACGTGCGCCTTTGCCCAAGTTACATGCGCCTGTACCTAGGGTACTTGCGACTGTGCCTAGGGTACCTGCACTTGGGCCTAGGGTACCTGCGCATGTGCCTAGAGTACCTGCGCTTGTGCCTAGGGTACCTGCGCCTATGCCTAGGGTACTTGTGCCTGTGCATAGGGTACCCGCGCCTGTGCCCAGGTTACCTGCGCCTGTGCCTAGGGTACCTGCGCCTGTCCCTAGGGTACCTCTGCCTGTACCTAGGATACTTGCACCTGTGCCTTGGGTACCTGCGCCTATGCCTAGGGTACTTGCGCCTATAACTAGGGTACCTGTGCCCGTGCCCAGGTTACCTGCGCCTGTGCCTAGGGTACCTGCGCCTTTGCCTAGGGTACCTGCGCCTGTGCCTAGGGTACTTGCGCCTGTGCCTATGGTACCTGTGCCTGTGCCTAAGGTACCTGGGCCTGTGCCTAGAGTTCCTGCGCCTGTGCCTACGGTACCTGCGCCAGTGCCTAGGGTACCTGCGCCTGTGCTTAGGGTAGCTGCACTTGTGCCTAGGGTACCTGCGTTTGTGCTTAGGGTACCTGCGCGTGTGCTTAGGGTACCTGTGCCTGTCCCTAGGGTACGTGCGCCTGTGCCTAGGGTACATGTGTCCGTGCCTAGGGTACCTGCGCCTTTGCCTAATGTACCTGTGCGTGTGCCTAGGGTACCTGCACCTGTGCCTCGGGTACCTGCGCCTGTGCCTAGGGTACCTACGCCTGTGCTTAGGGTACCTGCGCCTGCGCCTGTGCCTAGGGTATCTGCCCAAGTGCTTAGGGTGCCTACGCTTGTGCCTAGGATACCTACGCCTCTGCTTAGGGTACTTGCGCTTGTGCCTATGGTACATGCGCCTGTGCTTAGGGTACCTGCGCCTGTCCCTAGGGTACCTGCACCTGTGCCTAGGGCACCTGCGCCTGTGCCTAGGGTACCTGCGTTTGTTCCTAGGGTACCTCCGCCTGTGCCTAGGGTACCTGCGCCTGTGCCAAGGGTACTTCCGCTTATGCCTAGGGTACCTGCGCCTATGCCTATAGTAACTGCGCCTGTGCCTAGGGTACCTGCGCCTGTGCCCAGGCTACCTGTGCCTATGCCTAGGGTACCTGCGCCTATGCCTAGGGTACGTGCGCCTGTGCCCAGGTTACCTGCGCCTGTGCGTAGGGTACCTGCGCCTGTGTCTAGAGTACCTGCGCCTGTGCCTAGGGTACCTGCGCCTGTGCCCAGGCTACCTGTGCCTATGCCTAGGGTACCTGCGCCTATGCCTAGGGTACGTGCGCCTGTGCCCAGGTTACCTGCGCCTGTGCGTAGGGTACCTGCGCCTGTGTCTAGAGTACCTGCGCCTGTGCCTAGGGTACCTGCGCCTGTGCCTAGGGTACCTGCGCCTCTGCCTAGGGTACCTGCGCCTCTGCCTAGGGTACCTGCGCCTGTGCCTAGAATACCTGTGCCTGTGCATAGGGTACCTGCGCCTGTGCCTAGGGTACCTACGCCTGTGTCTAGGGTACCTGCGCCTGTGCTCAGGTTACCTGCGCCTGTTCGTAGGGTACCTGCGCCTGTGCCTAGGGTACCTGTCCCTGTGCCTAGGTTACCTGCGCCTATGCCTAGGATACCTGCCCTTGTGCCTAGGGTACCTGCGCCTGTGCCTAGGGTACCTGCGCATGTGCCTATGGTACTTGCGCCTTTGCCTAGGGTACCTGCGCCCGTGCGTAGGGTACCTACGCCTATACCTAGGGTACCCGCGCCTGTGCCTAGGGTACCTGCGCTTGCGCCTAGGGTACCTGCACTTGTACCTAGGGTACCTGGGCATGTGCCTAGGGTACTTGCGCCTGTGCCCATATGTAACCAATCACATGACCCTTGAAACAGTGTACTAGAAAGTGTATGGGAAAGAAAAAAATGAATATTGACTGTTCACCATAACGTCTCTTTGTCATGAAAATACCTCTAGAATTTTCACATGTGAAAAGAAATGTATATGTGGGCTCCTGTAACATGCATTCATGATTACAATTTTTGAGAAATCCAAGGATACATGGATTCAATTTTTGATACACTGATTGTGAAGTATATGAATTTGGGTCGATTAACTATACCTCCCTGTGCCTAGGGTACCTGCGCCTGTGCCCAGGTTACCTTCGCCTGTGCCTAGGGTACATGCGCCTGTGCCTAGGGTACCTGCGCTTGTGCCTAGGGTACCTGCGCCTGTGCCTATGGTACCTGCGCCTGTGCTTAGGGTACCTGTGCCTGTGCCTAGGATACCTGCGCCTGTGCTTTGGGTACCTACGCCTGTGCCTGGGGTACCTGCGCTTGTGCCTTGGGTAGCTGCGCCTGTGCCTAGGGTACCTATACGTGTGCCTAGGGTACCTGCGCCTGTGCCTAGGGTACTTGCGCATGTGCCTAGGGTACCTGCGCCTGTGCCTATGGTACCTACGCGTGTGCTTAGGGTACTTGCGCTTGTGCCTAGGTTACCTGCGCCTGTGCTTAGGGTACCTGCGCCTGTGCATGGGATATCTGCGCCTGTGCCTAGGGTACCGGCGCCTGTGCTTAGGGTACGTGCGCCTATGCCTGGGGTACCTTCGCCTATGCCTAGGGTACCTGCGCCTGTGCCTAGGGTACCTGCGCTTGTGCTTAGGGTACCTGCGCCTGTGCCTGGGTTACCTGCGCCTACGCTTAGGATACCTGCGCCTGTGCCTGGGTTACCTACGCTTGTGCTTAGGGTAAGTGCGCCTCTGCATGTGGTACCTGCGCCTGTGCCTATGGTACCTGCGCCTGTGCCTAGGGTACCTGCGCCCATGCCTAGGGTACTTGCGCCTGTACCTAGGGTACCCGCGCCTGTGCCTAGGGTACCTGCGCTTGTGCCTAGGGTACCTTCACCTGTGCCTAGGGTACCTGCGCCTGTGCCTAGGGCACCTGTGCCCTATGGGTGAAAAAACGCCGCAGCATTGATTGAACCGGGCGTTTAAACCGGGTATTTTTTACATTTTTTTGCACCACATTTTTAAATGTTTAGCTAGAATTCAAAATTCATGTTTGGCGGGGGGGACAATGTTTTCCCATTTTTTTCCTATGTGTCTTGGTGATAATGTGGTGCAAATGTCATGTGATGGAATGGATAGGTACATGTAACATGGTGACATGATATTATATGGTCACATTGTGACATGGATAGGAGGTGGTGCAAATTTTTGATGTGAAGGAAAAAACTGGCGCAGCTTTCATTAACACGCGGCGTAAACAACAGTGCGTAAAAATCGCTGTGTAAAAAAACGGCGTAGAAAACGTTGCGCCGTTTTTTTACTCATAGCCTGCGCCTGTGCCTAGGGTACCTGCGCCTGTGCCTAGGGTACCTGCGCCTGTGCATAGGGTACCTGCACCTGTGCCTAGGGTACCTGCGCTTGTCCTTAGGGTACCTGCGCCTGTGCCTAGGGTACCTGCGCCTGTCCCTAGGGTACCTGTGCCTATGCCTGGGGTGCCTGTGCCTGTGCATAGGGTACCTGTGCCTGTACCTAGGGTACCTGCGCCTGTGCCTAGGGTACCTGCGCCTGTGCCTCAGGTACCTGCGCCTGTTCCTAGGGTACCTGCGCCTATGCCTGGGGTGCCTGCGAATGTGCATAGGGTACCTGCGCCTGTGCCTATGATACCTGCGCCTGTGCTTAGGGTACCTGCGCCTGTGCCTAGGCTACCTGCGCCTGTGCTTAGGGTACTTGCACCTGTGCCTGGGGTACATGCGCCTGTGCCTACGCTACCTGCGCCTGTGCCTAGGGTACCTACGCCTGTCCCTAGGGTACGTGCGCCAGTCCCTGGGGTACCTGCGCCTGTGCCTAGGGTACCTGCGCCTGTGCCTAGGGTACCTGCGCTTGTGTTTAGGGTACCTGTGCCTGTGCCTAGGGTACATACGCCTGTCCCTAGGGTAGCTGTGCATGTGCCTGGGGTGCCTACACATGTGCATAGGGTACCTGCGCCTGTGCCTAGGGGGCCTGCGCTTGTGCCTAGGGTACATGCGCCTGTGCCTCGGGTACCTGCGCCTGTCCCTAAGGTACCTGCGCATGTGCTTGGGGTGCCAGCGACTGTGCATAGGGTGTCTACGCCTATGCCTAGGGTACCTGCGCCTGTGCTTAAGGTACCTGCGCCTGTGCCTAGGTTACCTGTGCTTGTGCTTGGGATACCTGCGCCTGTGCCTAGGGTACATGCGCCTGTGCCTACGGTACCTGCGCCTGTGCCTAGGGTACCTTCGTTTGTCCCTAGGGTACGTGCGCCTGTGCCTGGGGTACCTGCGCCTCTACCTAGGGTACCTGCGCCTCTGCCTATGGTACCTGCGCATGTGCCTAGGGTACCTGCGCTTGTGTCTAGGGTACCTACACCTGTGCCTAGGGTACCTGCGCCTATGCTTAGGGTACCTGCGCCCGTCCCTAGGGTACTTGCGCCTGTGCCTAGGGTACGTGCGCCTGTGCCTAGGTTACCCGCGCCTGTGCCTAGGGTACCTACGCCTGTGCCTAGGATACCTGCGCCCGTACCCAGGTTACCTGCGCCTGTGCCTAGGGTACCTGCGCCTGTCCCTAGGGTACATGCGCCTCTGCCTAGGGTACGTGCGCCTGTGCCCAGGTTTCCTGCGCTCGTGCCTAGGGTACCCGTGCCTGTCCCTAGGGTACCTGTGCCTGTGCCTGGGGTACCTGCCCCTGTTCCTAAGGTAACTGCGCCTGTCCCTAGGGTACCTGCGCTTGTGCCTAGGGTACCTGCACCTGTGCCTAGGGTACGTGCGCCTTTGCTTAGGGTACCCGCGCCTGTGCCTAGGGTACCTGCGCATGTGCCTACGGTACCTGCGCCTGTGCTTAGGGTACCTGCGCCTGTCCCTAGGGTACTTGCGCCCATGCCTAAGGTACCTGCGCCTGTGCTTGGGGTACGTGCGCCTGTGCCTAGGGTACCTGCGCCTGCGCCTAGGGTACCTGCACCTGTGCCTAGGGTACCTGCGCCTGTGCCTAGGGTACCTACGCCCGTGTCTAGGGTATCTGTGCTTGTGCCTAGGGTACCTGCGCCTGTGCCTAGGGTACCTGCGCCTATGCTTAGGGTACCTGCGCCTCTGCCTAGGGTACCTACGCCTGTGCCTAGGGTACCTACGCCTGTGCCTAGGGTACGTGCGCCTATGCCTAGGGTACCTGCGCCTGTGCCTAGGGTACCTACGCCTGTGCCTAGGGTACCTGTGCCTGTACCCAGGTTACCTGCGCCTGTGCCTAGGGTACCTGCGCCTATGCCTAGGGTACGTGCGCATGTGCCCAGGTTACATGCGCCTCTGCCTAGGGTACCTTCGACTGTGCCTAGGGTACCTGCACTTGGGCCTAGGGTACCTGCGCCTGTGCCTAGGGTACCTGCCCCTGTGCCTAGGGTACCTGCGCCTGTGCCTAGCGTACCTGCGCTTGTGCCTAGGGTACTTGCACCTGTGCTTAGGATACCTGCGCCAGTGCCTAGGGTACCTGCGCCTGTGCCTAGGGTACCTGCGCTTGTGCCTGTGGTACCTGCGCCTGTGCCTAGGGCACTTGTGCCTGTGCCTAGGATACCTGCGCTTGTCCCTAAGGTACCTGCGCCTGTGCAAGGGGTACATGCGCCTATGCCTAGGGTACCTGCGCCTGTGCCTAGGGTACTTGCGCTTGTGCTTAGGGTGCCTGCGCTTGTGCCTAGGGTACCTGCGCCTGTGCTTAGGGTACTTGCGCCAATGCCTAGGGTACCTGTGCCTGTGCTTAGGGTACCTGCACCTGTCCCTAGGATACCTGCACCTATGCCTAGGGTACCTGCGCCTGTGCCTAGGGTACCTGCACCTGTGCCTAGGGTACCTGCGCCTGTGCGTAGGGTACCTGCGCCTATGTCTAGGGTACCTACGCCTGTGCCTAGAGTACCTGCGCCTGAGCCTAGGGTACCTGCGCCTGTGCAAACGTTACCTGCGCTTGTGCCTAGGGTACCTGCGCCTGTGCCTAGGGTACGTGCGCCTGTTCCCAGGTTACATGCGCTTGTGCCTAGGGTACCTTCGACTGTGCCTAGGGTACCTGCACCTAAGCCTAAGGTACCTTGCCTGTGCCTAGGGTACCTGCGCCTGTGCCTAGGGTACCTGCGCATGTGCCTAGGGTACCTGCGCATGTGCCTAGGGTACCTGCGCCTGTGCCTAGGGTACCTGCGCCTGTGCCTAGGGTACCTGCGCCTGTGCCTAGGGTACTTGCGCTTGTGTCTAGGGTACCTGCGCCTGTGCCCAGGTTACCTGCGCCTGTGCCTAGGGTACCCGCGCCTGTGTCTAGGGTACCTACCCTTGTGCCTAGGTTACGTGCGCCTGTGCCTAGGGTACCTGCGCCTGTCCCTAGGGTACCTGCGCCTGTGCCTAGGGTACATGCGCCTGTGCCTAGGGTACCTGCGCCTGTGCCTAGGGTACCTGCGCCTGTGCCTAGGGTACCTGCGCTTGTGCCTAGGGTACCTGCTCCTGTGCCCATATGTAACCAATCGCATGACCTTTGAAGCAGTGTACTAGAAAGTGTATTGGAAACTGAACAAAAAAATGAATATTATACAGGGATACAATTTTTGATACACTGATTGTGAAGTGTATGAATTTGGGTCGATTAACTATACCTCCCTCTGCCTAGCGTACCTACGCCTGTGCCCAGGTTACCTTTGCCTGTGCCTAGGGTACGTGCGCCTGTGCCTAGGGTACCTGCGCCTATGCCTAGGGTACCTGCGCCTGTGCCTATGGTACCTGTGCCTGTGCTTAGGGTACCTGTGCCTGTGCCTAGGTTACCTGCGCCTATGCTTAGGGTACCTACGCCTGTGCCAGGGGTACCTGCGCCTGTGCGTGGGGTAGCTGCGCCTTTGCCTGGGGTACCTGAACCTGTGCCTAGGGTACGTGCGCCTTTGCCTAGGATACCTGCGCCTGTGCCTAGGGTACCCATGCCTGTGCCTATGGTACCTGCGCCTGTGCTTAGGGTACCTACGCCTGTGCCTAGGGTACCTGCGCCTGTGCCTAGGGTAGTTGCGCCTGTGCCTGGGGTACCTGAACCTGTGCCTAGAATACCTGCGCTTGTGCCTAGGGTACCTGCGCCTGTGCCTACGGTACCTGCGCCTTTGCCCATGGTACCTGCGCCTGTGCTTAGGGTACCTGCGCCTGTGCCTAGGCTACCTGCGCCTGTGCTTAGGGTACCTGCGCCTGTGCCTGGGTTATCTGCGCCTGTGCCTAGGGTACCTGCACCTGTGCTTAGGGTACGTGCGCCTGTGCCTGGGGTACCTGCGCCTATGCCTAGGGTACCTGCGCCTGTGCCTAGGGTACCTTCGCCTATGCCTAGGGTACCTGCGCCTGTGCCTAGGGTACTTGCGCTTGTGCTTAGGGTACTTGCGCCTGTGCCTGGGTTACCTGCGCCTGTACCTAGGGTACCTGCACCTGAGCTTAGGGTACCTGCGCCTATGCCTAGGTTACCTGTGCCTGGGTTTCCTGCGCTTGTGCTTAGGGTACGTGCGCCTGTACCTGTGGTACCTGCGCCTTTGCCGAGGGTACCTGCGCATGTGCTTAGGATACTTGCGCCTGTGCCCAGGTTACCTGCGCCTGTGCCTATGGTACCTGCGCTTGCGGCTGTACCTAGGGTACCTGCGCTTGTGCTTAGGGTGCCTGCGCTTGTGCCTAGGGAACCTGCACCTATGCTTAGGGTACTTTTGCCTGTGCCTAGGGTACTTGCGCCTGTGCCTAGGGTACCTGCGCCTGTGCCCAGGTTACTTGCGCCTGTGCCTAGTGTACCTGCGCCCATCCGTAGGGTACCTGTGCCTGTGCCTGGGGTACCTGCCCCTGTTCCTAGGGTAACTGCGCCTGTCCCTAGGGTACCTGCCCCTGTGCCTAAGGTACATGCACCTGTGCGTAGGGTACGTACGTCTTTGCTTAAGGTACCTACGCCTGTGCCTAGGGTACCTGCGCATGTGCCTAGGGTACCTGCGCCGTTGCTTAGGGTACGTGCTCCTGTCCCTAGGGTACCCGCGATTGTGCCTAAGGTACCTGCGCTTGTGCTTGGGGTACCTGCGCCTGTGCCTAGGGTACCTGCTCCTGCGCCTCGGGTACCTGCACCTGTGCCTAGGGTACCTGCGCCTTTGCCTAGGGTACCTGCGCCCGTGTCTAGGGTACCTGCGCTTGTGCCTAGGGTACTTGCGCCCGTGCCTAGGGTTCCACCGCCTGTGCCTAGGGTACCTGCGCCTGTGCTTAGGGTACCTGCGCCTGTGCCTAGGGTACCTGCGCCTGTGCCTAGGGTACATGCGCCTGTGCCTAGGGTACCTACGCCTGTGCCTAGGGTACTTGCGCCTGTGCCTAGGGTACCTGCGCCTGTGCCTAGCGTACCTGCGCCTGTGCCTAGGGTACCTGCGCCTGTGCCTAGCGTACCTGCGCCTGTGCCTAGGGTACCTGCGCCTATGCCTAGGGTACCTGCGCCTGTGCCTAGGGTACTTGCGCCCGTGCCTAGGGTCCCCGCGCCTGTGCCTAGGGTACCTGCGCCTGTGCCTAGCGTACCTGCGCCTGTGCCTAGGGTACCTGCGCCTATGCCTAGGGTACCTGCGCCTGTGCCTAGGGTACTTGCGCCCGTGCCTAGGGTCCCCGCGCCTGTGCCTAGGGTACCTGCGCCTGTGCCTAGCGTACCTGCGCCTGTGCCTAGGGTACCTGCGCCTATGCCTAGGGTACCTGCGCCTGTGCCTAGGGTACTTGCGCCTATGCCTAGGGTACATGCGCCTGTGCCTAGGGTACCTGCGAGTGTGCCTAGGGTACCTGCACTTGGGCCTACGGTACCTTTGCCTGTGCCTAGGGTACCTGCGCCTGTGCCTTGGGTACCTGCGCCTGTGCCTAGCGTACCTGCGCCTGTGCCTAGGGTATCTGCGCCTGTGCCTAGGGTACCTGCGCCTGTGCCTAGGGTACCTACGCCTGTGCCTAGGGTACCTGCGCTTGTGCCCAGGTTACCTACGCCTATGCCTAGGGCACCAGCGCCTGTGCCTAGGGTACCTGCGCTTGTCCTTAAGGTACCTGCGCCTGTGCAAGGGGTACCTGCGCCTGTGCCTAGGGTACCTGCGCATGTGCCTAGGGTACCTCCGGTTGTGCTTAGGGTGCCTGCGCTTGTGCCTAGGGTACCTGCGCCTGTGCTTAGGGTACTTGCGCCTGTGCCTAGGGTACCTGCGCCTGTGCTTAAGGTACCTGCGCCTGTCCCTAGGGTACCTGCACCAATGCCTAGGGTACCTGTGCCTGTGCTTAGGGTACTTGCGCCTGTGCCTAGGGTACCTGCGCCTGTGCTTAGGGTACCTGCGCCTGTCCCTAGTGTACCTGCACCTGTGCCTAGGGTACTTGCGCCCGTGCCTAGGGTACGTGCGCCTGTGCCTAGGGTACCTGCGCCTGTGCCTAGGGTACCTGCGCCTATGCCTAGGGTACCCGCACCTGTGCCCATATGTAACCAATCACATGACCCTTGAAAATGTGTACTAGTAAGTGTATTGGAAAGTGAACAAGAAGTGAATATTCACTGTTCACCATCACGTTTCTTTGTCATGAAAATACCTCTAGAATTTGCACATGTGAAAAGGAATGTATATGTGTGCTCCAGCAACATGCATTCATGATTACAATTTTTGAGAAATCCAAGGATACAGGGATTCAATTTTTTATACACTGATTGTGAAGTGTATGAATTTGGGTCGATTAACCATACCTCCTTGTGCCTAGGGTACCTGCGCCTGTGCCCAAGTTACCTTCGCCTGTGCCTAGGGTACGTGCGCCTGTGCCTAGGGTACCTGCGCCTGTGCCTAGGGTACCTGCGTCTGTGCCTATGGTACCTGCGCCTGTGCTTAGGGTACCTGTGCCTATGCCTAGGTTACCTGCGCCTGTGCTTAGGGTACCTACGCCTGTGCCTGGGGTACCTGCGCCTATACCTGGGGTAGCTGCGCCTGTGCCTGGGGTACCTGTACCTGTGCCTAGGGTATGTGCGCCTTTGCCTAGGGTACCTCCGCCTGTGCCTAGGGTACCTGCGCCTGTTCCTATGGTACCTGCACCTGTGCTTAGGGTACCTGTGCCTTTGCCTAGGTTACCTGCGCCTGTGCTTAGGGTACCTATGCCTGTGCCTGGGGTACCTGCGCCTGTGCCTAGGGTAGCTGCACCTGTGCATGGGGTACCTGCATGCGCCTGTGCCTAGGGTGCGCCTGTGCCTAGGGTACCTGCGCCTGTGCTTAGGGTACCTATGCCTGTGCCTGGGGTACCTGCGCCTGTGCCTAGGGTAGCTGCACCTGTGCATGGGGTACCTGTACCTGTGTCTAGGGTACCTGCGCCTGTGCCTATGGTACCTGCGCCTGTGCCTAGGGTGCCTACGCCTGTGCCTATGGTACCTGCGCCTGTTCTTAGGGTACCTGCGCCTGTGCCTAGGTTACCTGCGCCTGTGCTTAGGGTACCTGCGCATGTGCCTGGGTTATCTGCACCTGTGCCTAGGGTACCTGCGCCTGTGCTTAGGGTACGTGCGCCTTTGCTTGGGGTACCTTCCCCTATGCCTAGGGTACCTGCGCCTGTGCCTAGGGTACCTGCGCTTGTGCTTAGGGTACCTACGCCTGTGCCTGGGTTACCTGCACCTTTACCTAGGGTACCTGCGCCTGTGCTTAGGGTACCTGCGCCTGTGCCTAGGTTACCTGCGCCTATGCTTAGGATACCTGCGCCTGTGCCTGGGTTACCTGCGCTTGTGCTTAGGGTACGTGCGCCTGTGCCTGTGGTACCTGAGCCTGTGCCGAGGGTACCTCCGCCTGTGCCTACGATACTTGCGCCTGTACCCAGGTTACCTGCGCCTGTACTTATGGTACCTGCGCTTGCGCCTGTGCCTAGGGTACCTGCGCTTGTGCTTAGGGTGCCTGCGCTTGTGCCTAGGGTACCTGCGCCTGTGCTTAGGGTACTTGTGCCTGTGCCTAGGGTACCTGCGCCTTTGCTTAGGGTACCTGCGCCTCTCCCTAGGGTACCTACAGCTGTGCCTAGGGTACCTGCGCCTGTGCCTAGGGTACCTGCGCTTGTGCCTAGGGTACCTACGCCTGTGTCCAGGTTACCTGCGCCTGTGCCTAGGGTACCTGCGCCCATCCCTAGGGTACCTGTGCCTGTGCCTGGGGTACCTACCCCTGTTCCTAGGGTAACTGCGCCTGTCCCAAGGGTACCTGCGCCTGTGCCTAGGGTACCTGCACCTGTGCCTAGGGTACCTCCGCCTGTGCCTAGTGTACCTACGCCTGTGCCTAGGGTACCTGCGCCCATCCCTAGGGTACCTGTGCCTGTGCCTGGGGTACCTACCCCTGTTCCTAGGGTAACTGCGCCTGTCCCAAGGGTACCTGCGCCTGTGCCTAGGGTACCTGCACCTGTGCCTAGGGTACGTGCGTCTCTGCTTAGAATACCTGCGCCTGTGCCTAGGGTACTTGCGCATGTGCCTAAGGTACCTGCGCCTTTGTTTAGGGTATCTGTGCCTGTCCCTAGGGTAACTGCGCCTGTGCCTAAGGTACCTGCGCGTGTTCTTGGGGTACCTGCACCTGTGCCTAGGGTACCTGCGCCTAAGGCTGCACACCGGTAGGGAACCGCGGTTCTGAGAATGGAACCAGAACCGCGGTTCCAGTTCCAGCTCACAACCGGAACCGCAGTTCCGGTTCCGGAACCGCGGTTCTCATGGAACCGCGGTTGTGGTCACGGTTCCACAGAAGATCCCCTGGTACGCAAGGAATGTGAAGCATGATCAGCTCCAAACCTGCATGTTTTCTTCAACAAAAACAATGAACATTTCTGTCAAAACTTCTCTATTGTATGTGGGTACATGATTGGAGTGTTCACATGGCCTCCAAGGCTGCGATATCAGCAAACAAAGCCCCAAAACCCACCCATATCCACTCATTATCCCCTCCATATACATGGGTTCAGGAACCGCGGTTCCTGGATGGTTCCAGAATTGGAACCGCGGTTCCGGAACCGTTTCCGAGAACCTGTGTGCACCCTTACCTGCGCCTGCGCCTACGGTACCTGCACCTGTGCCTAGGGTACCTCCGCCTGTGCCTAGTGTACCTACGCCCGTCTCTAGGGTACCTGGGATTGTGCCTAGGGTACCTGCGCCCGTGCCTAGGGTACCTGCGCCTGTGCCTAGGGTACATGCACATGTGCTTAGGGTACTTGCGCCTGTGCCTAGGGTACCTGCGCCTGTGCCTAGGGTACATGCGCCTGTGCCTAGGGTACCTACGCCTGTGCCTAAGGTGCCTGCGCCTATGCCTAGGGTACCTGCGCCTGTGCCTAGGGTACCTACGCCTGTGCCTAGGGTACCTCTGCCTGTACCCAAGTTACCTACGCCTGTGCCTAGGGTACCTGCGCCTGTGCCTAGGGTACCTGCGACTGTGCCTAGGGTACCTGCACTTGGGCCTAGGGTACCTGCGCCTATGCCTAGGGTACCTACGCCTATGCCTTGGGTACGTGCGCCTGTGCGTAGCGTACCTGCGCCTATGCCTAGGGTACCTGCACCTGTGCCTAGGGTACCTGCGCCTGTGCCTAGGGTAGCTGCGCCTGTGCCTAGGGTACCTGCGCTTGTGCCTAGGGTACCTACGCCTGTGCCTAGGGCACCTGCGCCTGTGCCTAGGGTACCTAAGCTTGTCCCTAAGGTACCTGTGCCTATGGAAGAGGTACCTGCGCCTATGCCTAGGGTACCTGCGCATGTGCCTAGGTTACCTGCGCTTGTGCTTAGGGTGCCTGCGCTTGTGCCTAGGGTACCTCCGCCTGTGCTTAGGGTACTTGGGCCTGTGCCTAGGGTACCCTCGCATGTGCTTAGGGTACCTGCGCCTGTCCCTAGGGTACTTGCACCTGTGCCTAGGGTACCTCCGCCTGTGCCTAGGGTACCTGCGCATGTGCCTAGGGTACCTGCGCCTGTGCCCACATGTAACCAATCACATGACCCTTGAAACAGTGTACTAGAAAGTGTATTGGAAAGTGAACAAAAAAGTGAATATTGACTGTTCACCATAACGTCTCTTTGTCATGAAAATACCTCTAGAATTTGCACATGTGAAAAGGAATGTATATGTGGGCTCCAGTAACATGCATTCATGATTACAATTTTTGAGAAATCCAAGGATACAGGGATTCAGTTTTTGATACACTGATTGTGAAGTATATGAATTTAAGTCGATTAACTATACCTCCCTGTGCCTAGGGTACCTCCGCCTGTGCCCAGGTTACCTTCGCCTGTGCCTAGGGTACATGCGCCTGTGCCTAGGGTACCTGCGCCTGTGCTTAGGGTACCTGTGCCTGTGCCTAGGTTACCTGCGCCTGTGCTTAGGGTACCTACGCCTGTGTCTGGGTTACCTGCGCCTGTGCCTGGGGTAGCTGCGCTTGTGCATAGGGTACCTGTTCCTCTGCCTAGGGTACCTGCGCCTGTGCCTAGGGTACCTGCGCCTGTGCCTAGGGTACCTGCGCCAGTGCCTATGGTACCTGCGCCTATGCTTAGGGTACCTGCGACTGTGCCTAGGTTACCTGCGCCTGTGCTTAGGGTACCTGCACTTGTGCCTGGGTTATCTGCGCCTGTGCCTAGGGTACCTGCGCCTGTGCTTAGGGTACGTGCACCTGTGTCTGGGGTACCTTCGCCTATGCCTAGGGTACTTGCGCCTGTGCCTAGGGTACCTGCGCTTGTGCTTAGGGTACTTGCGCATGTGCCTGGGTTACCTACGCCTGTACCTAGGGTACCTACGCCTGTGCTTAGGGTACCTGCGCCTGTGCCTAGGTTACCTACGCTTGTGCTTAGGATACCTGCGCCTGGGCCTGGGTTACCTGCACTTGTGCCCAGGGTACGTGCGCCTATCCCTGTGGTACCTTCGCCTGTTCCTAGGGTACCTGCGCTTGTGCCTAGGATACCTGTGCCTGTGCCCAGGTTACCTGCGCCTGTGGCTATGGTACCTGCGCTTGCGCTTGTGCCTAGGGTACCTGCGCTTGTGCTTAGGGTGCCTGCGCTTGTGCCTAGGGTACCTGCGCATGTGCTTAGGGTACCTGCGCCTGTGCCTAGGGTACCTGCGCCCGTGCCTAGGGTACCTGCGCCTATGCCCAGGTTACCTGCGCCTATGCCTAGGGTACCTGCGCCCGTCCCTAGGGTACCTGTGCCTGTGCCTGGGTTACCTGCCCCTGTTCCTAGGGTAACTGCGCCTGTCCTTAGGGTACCTGCGCCTCTGCCTAGGGTACCTACACCTGTGCCTAGGGTACGTGAGTCTTTGCTTAGGGTACCTGCGCCTTTGCCTAGGGTACCTGCGCATGTGCCTACTGTACCTGCGCCTGTGCTTAGGGTACCTGCGCCTGTCCCTAGAGTACCTGCGCCTGTGCCTAAGGTACCTGCGCCCGTGCTTGGGGTACCTGCGCCTGTGCCTAGGGTACCTGTGCCTGTGCCTAGGGTACCTGCGCCTGTGCCCAGGTTACCTGCGCCTGTGCCTAGGGTACCTGCGCCTGTGCCTAGGGTACCTGCGCCTGTGCCTAGGGTACCTGCTCCTGTGCCCAGGTTACCTGCGCCTGTGCCTAGGGTACCTGCGCCTGTGCCTAGGGTACCTGCGCTTGTGCCTAGGGTACCTACGCTTGTGCCTAGGGTACCTGCACCTGTGCCTAGGGTACCTACGCCTGTGCCTACGGTACCTATGCCTGTGCCTAGGGTACCTGCGCCTATGCCTAGGGTACCTGCGCCTGTGCCTAGGGTACCTTCGCCAGTGCCTAGGGTACCCGTGCCTGTACCCAGGTTACCTACGCCTATGCGTAGGGTACCTACGCCTATGCCTAGGGTACGTGCGCCTGTGCCCAGGTTACATGCGCCTGTGCCTAGGGTACCTGCAACTGTGCCTAGGGTACCTGCGCTTGGGCCTACGGTACCTGCGCCTATGCCTAGGGTACCTGCGCTCGTGCCTAGGGTACCTGCGCCTGTGCCTAGCGTACCTGCGCCTGTGCCTAGGATACCTGCACCTGTGCCTAGGGTACCTTCGCCTGTGCCTAGGGTACCTGCGCTTGTGCCGAGGGTACCTGTGCCTGTGCCTAGGGCACCTGCGCCTGTGCCTAGGGTACCTTCGCTTGTCCCTAAAGTACCTACGCCTGTGCAAGGGGTACCTGCGCCTGTGCCTAGGGCACCTGCGCCTGTGCCTAGGGTACCTTCGCTTGTCCCTAAAGTACCTACGCCTGTGCAAGGGGTACCTGCGCCTGTGCCTAGGGTACCTGCGCATGTGCCTAGGGTACCTGCGCTTGTGCTTAGGGTGCCTGCGCTTGTGCCTAGCGTACCTACGCCTGTGCTTAGGGTACTTGCGCCTGTGCCTAGGGTACCTGCGCCTGTGCTTAGGGTACCTGCGCCTGTGCTTGGGGTACCTGCACTTGTGCCTAGGGTACCTGCGCCTGTGCTTAGGGTACTTGTGCCTGTGCCTAGGGTACCTGCGCGTTTGCTTAGGGTACCTGCGCCTGTTCCTAGGGTACCTGCACCTGTGCCTAGGGTACCTGCGCCTGTACCTAGGGTACCTGCGCCTGTGCCTAGGGTACCTGCGCCTGTGCCTAGGGTACCTGCGCCTGTGCCTAGGGTATCTGCGCCTGTGCCTAGGGTACCTGCGAGTGTGCCTAGGGTACCTGCACTTGGGCCTACGGTACCTTTGCCTGTGCCTAGGGTACCTGCGCCTGTGCCTAGGGTACCTGCGCCTGTGCCCATATATAACCAATCACATGACCCTTGAAACAGTGTACTAGAAAGTGTATTGGAAAGTGAACAAAAAAGTGAATATTGACTGTTCACCATTATGTCTCTTAGTCATGAAAATACCTCTAGAATTTCCACATGTGAAAAGGATGTATATGTGGGCTCCAGTAACATGCATTCATGATTACAATTTTTGAGAAGTCCAAGGATACAGGGATTCAATTTTTGATACACTGATTGTGAAGTGTATGAATTTGGGTCGATTAACTATACCTCCGTGTGCCTAGGGTACCTGCGCCTATGCCCAGGTTACCTTCCCCTGTGCCTAGGATACGTGCGCCTGTGCCTAGGGTACCTGCGCCTGTGCCTAGGGTACCTGCGCCTGTGCCTATGGTACCTGCGATTGTGCTTAGGGTACGTATGCCTGTGCCTAGGTTAACTGCGCCTGTGCTTAGGGTACCTATGCCTATACCTGGGATACATGCGCCTGTGCCTGGGGTAGCTGCGCCTGTGCCTGGGGTACCTGCACTTGTGCCTAGGGTACCTGCGCCTGTGCTTAGGGTACCGGCGCCTGTGCCTAGGGTACCTGCGCCTGTGCCTATGGTACCTGCGCCTGTGCTTAGGGTACCTGTACCTGTTTTCAGGTTATCTGCGCCTTTGCTTAGGGTACATGCGCCTGTGCCTAGGGTTCCTGTGCCTGTGCCCTTGTTACATGCGCCTATGCCTAGGGTACCTGCGTCTGTGCCTAGGGTACGTGCACCTAAGCCTAGGGTACCTGCGCCTGTGCCTAGGGTACCTGCGCCTGTGCCTAAGGTACCTGCGCTTGTGCCTAGGGTACCTGCGCATGTGCCTAGGGTACCTGCGCCTGTGCCTAGGGTACCTGCGCCTGTGCCTAGGGTACCTGCGCCTGTGCCTAGGGTACCTGCGCCTGTGCCTAGGGTACCTGCGCCTGTGCCTAGGGTACCTGCGCCTGTGCCTAGGGTACGTGCCCCTG
>SZWC01002570.1:0-27300 GCA_023375785.1 Penium margaritaceum | reverse complement strand
CGCCTTTGCCTAGGGTACCTGCGCTTGTGCTTAGGGTACTTGTGCTTGTGCCTAGGTTACCTGCGCCTGTGCTTAGGGTACCTGTGCCTATGCCTAGGGTACATGCGCCTGCGCCTGCGGTACCTGCGCCTGTGCCTAGGGTACCTGCGCCTGTCTCTAGGGTACGTGCGCCTGTGCCTGGGGTACCTGCGCATGTGCCTAGGGTACGTACGCCTCTGCCTATGGTACCTGCGCATGTGCCTAGGGTACCTGCGCCTGTGTCTAGGGTACCTGCGCCTGTTCCTAGGGTACCTGCGCCTATGCTTAGGGTACCTGCGCCCGTCCCTAGGGTACCTGCGCCTGTGCATAGGGTACCTGCGCGTGTGCCTAGGGTACCTGCGCCTGTGCCCAGGTTACCCGCGGCTGTGCCTAGGGTACTTGCGCCTGTGCCTAGGATACGTGCGCCCGTGCCCAGGTTACCTGCGCCTATGCCTAGGGTAACTGCGCTTGTCCCTAAGGTTCCTGCGCCTGTCCCTAGGGTACCTGTGCCTGTACCTAGGGTACCTGCCCCTGTTTCTAGGATAACTGTGCCTGTCCCTAGGGTACCTACGCCTGTGCCTAGGGTACCTGCACCTGTTCCTAGGGTACGTGCGCCTTTGCTTAGGGTACCTGCGCCTGTGCCTGGGGTACTTGCGCCTGTGCCTAGGGTACGTGCACCTGTGTAATGCTCTAGTGCCAAAGTGTAATGCTCTAGTGCCAAAGTGTGAAGCGCTAGTGCCAGAGTGTGAAGCGCTAGTGCCAGAGTGTAATGCTCTAGTGCCAAAGTGTGACTCTCTAGTGCCAAAATTTGACGCTCTAGTGCCAAAGTGTGATGCTCTAGTGCCAAAGTGTGACGCTCTAGTCCCAAAGTGTGACGCTCTTGTGCCAAAGGATGACGCTCTAGTACCAAACTGTGACGCTGTAGTGCCAAAGTGTGATGCTCTAGTGCCAAAGTGTGATGCTCTAGTACCAAAGTGTGAAGCTCTAGTGCCAAAGTGTGAAGCTCTTGTGTCGAACTATGACGCTCTAGTGCCAAAGTGTGACACTCTAGTGCCAAAGTTCAAAACTCTCCTGCCAACGGGTGATGCTCTAATGCCAATGTGTGATGCTGTAGTGCCAAAGTGTGACGCTCTAGTTCTCAAGTGTGACGCTCTAGTGCCAAAGTGTGAAGCTCTAGTGCCAAAGAGTAACGCTATGGTTCCAAAGTGTGAAGCAGTAGTGCCAAAGTATGACGCTCTAGTGCCGAAGTGTTAAGCTCTAGTGCCAAAGTGTGATACTCAAGTACCAAAGTGTGATGCTCTAGTGCCAACGTGTGATGCTCTAGTTCCAAACTGGGACGCTCTAGTGCCAAAGTGTGACGCTCTAGTACCAATGTATGAAGCTCTAGTGCCAAAGTGTGACGATCTAGTGCCAAAGTGTGACGATCTAGTGCCAGCGTGTGACGTTCTAGTACCAAAGTGTGAAGGTCTAGGGCCAAAGTGTGATGCTCTAGTGCCAAACGTGTGACGCTCTAGTGCCAAAGTGTGACACTCTACTGCCAAATTGTGACACTCTAATGCCAAGGTTTGGAGCGATAGTGCCGAAGTGTGATGCTCCAGTGCCAAAGTGTGACTCTGTAATGCCAACGTATGATGCTCTAGTGCCAAAGTGTAGAGCTCTAGTGCCAAAGTGTGATGCTCTAGTGCCAAAGTGTGACGCTCTAGTGCCAAAGTGTGACGCTGTAGTGCTAAAGTCTGACGCTCTATTGCCAGAGTTTGAAGCTCTAGTGCCAAAGTGTGACGCTCTAGTGCCAAAGTGTGACGCTATAGTACCAAAGTGTGTTTCTCTAGTACCAAAGTGTGATGCTCTAGTGCCAAAGTGGGATGCTCTATTTCCAAAGTGTGACACTGTAGTGCCAAAGTCTGACGCTCTAGTACCAAAGTTTGAAGCTCTAGTGCCAAAGTGTGACGCTCTAGTGCCAAAGTGTTACACTCTAGTGCCAAAGTGTGACGCTCTAATGCCAAAGTGTGAATCTCTAGTGCCAAAGTGTGACACTTTAGTGCCTAAGTGTGATGCTCTAGTACGAAAGTGTGATGCTCTAAAGCGAAAGTATGATGCTCTAGTTCAAAAGTGCGATACAAAATTGCAAAAGTGTGACACTATAGTGCCAAAGTGTGATGCTCTAGTGTCAAAGTTCAAAACTCGAGTGCCAAAGTGTGAGGCTCTAGTGCCAAAGTGTGACACTCTAATGTCAAAGTGTGACGCTCTAGTACCAAATTGTGAATGTCTAGTGCCACAGTGTGACGCTCTAGTGCCAAAGTATGAAGCTGAAGTGCCAAAGTGTGGTGCTCTAGTGCCAAAGTGTGACGTTCTAGTGCCAAAGTGTGATGCTCTAGTCCCAAAGTGTGACGCTCAAGTGCCAAAGTGTGACGCTCTAGTCTCAACTTGTGACGGTCTTGTGCCAAAGGGTGACTATCTAGTGCCAACGTTTGACGCTCTAGTGCCAAAGTGTGAGGCTCTAGTACCAAAGTGTGACGCTCTAGTGCCAAAGTGTGACACTCTAGTGCCAAATCGTGATGCTCTAATGCCAATGTTTGGAGCTCTAGTGCCAAAGTGTGACGGTTTAGTGCCAAATTGTGACGCTGTAGTGCCAAAGTCTGACGCTCTAGTGCCAGAGTTTGAAGCTCTAGTGCCAAAGTGTGTGATGCTATAGTGCCAAAGTGTGACACTCTAGTGCCAAAGTGTGACGCTCCAGTGCCAAAGTGTGAATCTCTAGTGCCAAAGTGTGATGTATCAGAAGAATGCAGACACGAGAACAGCAGTAGCAGAAGCAAGCAGAAGCATTGGGAAATGCAGATGTACGTCAGCAGAGTGATGTAAGCGAGAGCGGTTCGAGGAGTTAGTCGCGGGAGCAGATGAGGGCTGAGATGTGAGGTAGCGTAGGCAGACAGGTTGATGTGAGAGAGAGTGCTGGCAAGAGGAATGATGGTTGGCGGAGTATGAGAGCTGAGCGAAGGAGCGAGAGTGACGGAGCAAAGTGTTGAGAGTTGGTGAAGACAGAGAGTGCAAGGGACGAGCAGAGCGAAGACACGGCGGCAAAGCCGCGGAACCAAGGGGGAACAGGATGAGCGGAACTGTTCTGGTTAACTCAAGGGAATGAACATCCTCGGTATTAAAGGTCAGAACAGGACAAAGAGTACTACCTAACGGCTTCTTTCTGCTAGCCGGACGCGAGTGACAGATGTCACTTTTTTAGGGGATAACTTGACAGTGGGGCCCGAACGGTCGGGCGACCAGAGGCCCGTTGGTCAAGGTGGTTTGGTGGCGGGACCTGAACCGTTATTGAGAAGAGATTTCCTCGGAATGTACTTCTGCACTGAGTCTGTTTCTTAAGGATATTCCGACATCCCCCTTGAAACCGACTCCGTGCATGTTGTATGTCCTGAGTTAGAGGTAGTTCCACCATTTCTGCTTTTAGTGAGATGAAGATGTAGGTGGACTGGGTAGGAGGTAGAGGGGAGGCATTTCTCGGATCTCAGGGAGGTCTTCCACAGTGATCCTTTCTGGTTGACTTGTTCTCCACCGATGTCCTCATCGAAGTCTGCATTCACGGCTTATGTTGCTCATGAGGCTGGAGATGTCACTTGAGCAAGGATCATACGCCTAAAGATTAGAGTAGAATGGATGGTCGGTGGTGAGGTACAAGATGACCAGAGCTTGATATTCGGCAAGGACGTAGTTGCTCCAGTATTGCCGAATGTTGAGAGTGGAGAAGTCAACGTGGAAGTAATCTCGTTGTTTGCTGAAGATGTCCCAGAGTTCAAGGCTTCCGAAGCTCACATCTGCGTGTAGTTCGAGTGCAGCAAGCCACTCATCATAGTTGGCTTTGCCTGCATCGTTGAAGTGGAGAATGGGAATTCTGTGAGCGAGTTCTCCAGTTCCTTGATTGATGGGTTTTCCATGCCTCCACCAGAGACTCCGTCGCCGAGAGGTTGATCCTTCCCTGGCCGCCATTTGTGACGAAATGACGCAGGGAGGGATTTGAGACCTTTTGAAGATGATGGTGATGAGGTAGAGGAGGAAGGATGCTGGAGATCGTTGTGAGACTGATGATGCGATAGGGCAGGCTTCTTTTGAACTGAAGAACGGACGAGGCGTGAGTGGAGGAGCGAGCGATGGATGATGGAGTGCGCGCAGAGGCAAACCGCATGCGCTGCAGATGTTTTCAGTGTGGGCGCGGGTAGTCGCGGAGCAGGCAACGAGCCCGAGCGGATCCGTGTGCCGAGTGGATGGTGAAGGCAGGCGAAGACGATTGATTGATGGAGTGGGTGCAGGGGCGTGCCGCGTGCGCTGATGAAAGTTTCCGGCGTGGACGCAGGTCGTCGCGACTCATGCGACCGGGCGGATCCTTGTGCCCGGCTGAAGTTGATGCTGAAACGGAGGAAACGATTGATGGATGAGTGGGCGCAGGGGCGAAACCACGTGCGCTACGAAGTGACGGCGTGGGCGCAGGTCGTCGCGGAAAGGCAATGCGACCGGGTGGATCCTTGTGCCGAGCTGAGAGCAAGTTGCGAAAGCGGAGGAAGCGATTGATGGATGAGTAGGTGCAGTGGCGAAACCACGTGCGCTGAAGGAAGGTTTGGCGTGGGCGCAGGCCGTCGCAGAAAAGGTGATGCAGCCGGGCGGATCCTTGTGCCGGGCTGAAGTTGATGCTGAAGCGGAGGAAATCGATTGATGGATGAGTGGGCGCAGGGGCGAGACCACGTGCACTGAAGGAAGTTTTTGGCGTGGGCGCAGGTCGTCGCGGAAAAGGCGATGCGACCGGGCGGATCCTTGTGCCGAGCTGAGAGCGATTTGCGGAAGCAGAGGAAGGGATTGATTGATGAGTGGGTGCAGGGGCGGAACCACGTGCGCGATAAAGCGATGCTGATGATGCTGATGCTGATGATGGATGGAAGGGCGGCGCGGAGGGTGCTGATGATGGCGATGAGACGAATGTGGAGGCGGCACGGATGATGCTGATGATGAGGCAGGAATGGACAGCTGATGAGGCTGAGGAGACTGGAGTGAGGAGGAGGAGGAGGGCTAATGAGACGAGTGGTGATGAAGACCGAAGGCTGATGAAGGAGACGAGAGACAGAGAGCGATGCGAGCCAAAGAGTCGAGATGAGATGCGGCGCGGCAGATAGAGGCAGAGCGTCGCAACTTCTTCTTCTGCGTTCAGGAGAGTGACGGCTTGTTCCCCAATTGGCTCGGAAGTGGGAGCAGGAAGACTGGTGGTGTCCGATATCCTGTCAGCTGGAAGAGGTTGATTGCGGCAGAGGAAGTCAGGCAGTGGGCAGGGATACTAGGCCGCCGATGTCAGGAGAGTGACGGCTTGTTCCCCAGTTGGCTCGGAAATGGGAGCAGGAAGACTGGTGGTGTCTGATATCCTGACAACGGCAGTTTTGCCTGCAGCATCTAACGAGGCGAGGAGGCGATGCGAGAAGGCGGCTCGAGATGATGGACGCGTGCGGACAGAGAATGACAGCGAGGAAGGAACAGATAAAGCCGATGAGGTAAGATGAAGAGGAAGGAGATGCTGGCGGAGGCAGATGCGATGAGGAGTAGCGGATGAGAGACTACAGGAAGCTTCTTGGTAGTTGACGGCAGGCGGCGGCTTGAGAGTACTTGCGGCTGATGTGGGCGACACATCACCGATTGTTAGCCACGGGCGCGGAAATGGGCGCAAGGCCTTCTTAGGATGACGGCGCGTTTCTTCAGCATGGAGAACTCGTCAGGCAGAGTCGACGTTGTCAGTTGCTGGCGAAGCGGCGAGGCGCAGAACGATGGTAGCAATGACAGAAGGACGCGAGTCGAAGTAGTGAAGCAAAGATGATGGCAGGGTGATGACGCGGTCACGGGACTCCAGGTGATGTTACCTGAAGCTCTGATACCATGTCAGAAGAATGCAGACACGAGAACTGCAGTAGCAGAAGCAAGCAGAAGCATCCGGAAATGCAAATGTACGTCAGCAGAGTGACGTAAGCGAGAGTAGTTCGAGGAGTTAGTCGCGGGAGCAGACGAGGGCTGAGATGTGAGGTAGCATAGGTAGACAGGTTGATGTGAGAGAGAGTGCTGGCGAGACGAATGATGGTTGGCGAAGTATTAGAGCTGAGCGAAGGAGCGAGAGTGACGGAGCAAAGCGTTGAGAGTTGGCAAAGACAGACAGTGCGAGGGACAAGCGGAGCGAAGACACGATGGCAAAGCCGCGGAACCAAGGGGGAACATGATGAGCAGAACTGTTCTGGTTAACTCGAGGGAATGAACATCCTTGGTATTAAAGGTCAGAACAGGACAAAGAGTACTACCTAACAGCTTCTTTCCGGTAGCCGGACGCGAGTGAAAGATGTCACTTTTTTAGGGGATAACTTGACAGTGGGGCCCAAACGGTCGGGCGACCAGAGACCTCTTAATCAAGGTGGTTTGGTGGCGGGACCTAAACCGTTATTGAGAAG
Organism: Penium margaritaceum; assembly: GCA_023375785.1. Lineage (NCBI taxonomy): Eukaryota > Viridiplantae > Streptophyta > Zygnematophyceae > Desmidiales > Peniaceae > Penium > Penium margaritaceum. Next base: position 20,806 of record SZWC01002570.1, on the reverse strand, counting down.
GGATTTCCTTGGACTGTACTTCTGCACTGAGTCTGTTTCTTAAGGATATACCGACATGACGCTCTAGTACCAAAGTGTGAGGCTCTAGTGCCAAAGTGTGACGCTCTAGTTCCAAAGTGACACACTCTATTGCCAAAGTGTGACGCTCTAGTGGAACACAGACGCTCTAGTGCCAAAGTTTGAAACTCTAGTGCCAAATTGTGACGCTCTAGTGCCAAGGTGTGACAATCTAGTGCCAAAGTGTGACGCTCTACTTCCAAGGAGCGACGCTCTAGTGCCAAAGTGTGAAGCTCTAGTGCCAAATGGTGACGCTCTAGTGCCAAAGTGTGACGCTCTAGTGTCAAAGTGTGACGCTCTAGTGCCAAAGTGTGGAACTCTAGTGCCATAGTGTGGCTCTCTAGTGCCAAGGTGTGAAGCTCCAGTGCCAAAGTGTGATGCTCTAGTGCCAAAGTGTGACGCTCTAGTGCCAACGTTTGGAGCTCTAGTTCCAAAGTGTGACGCTCTAGTGCCAAAGTATGACGCTATAGTGCCAAAGCGTAATGCTATAGTGCCAAAGTGTGGAGCTCTATTGCCAAAGTGTGATGCTCTACTGCCAAAGTGTGACACACTAGTGCCAAAGTGTGACGCTCTAGTGCCAAAGTGTGACGCTCTAGTGCCAAAGTTTGAAATCTAGTGCCCAAGTGTGACGCTCCAGTACGAAAGTGTGATGCTCTATTGCCAAAGTGTGACTCTCTTGTGCCAAAGTGTGACACTCTACTGCCAAAATGTGAGGCTCTAGTATCCAAGTGTGAAGTGCTAATGCCAAAGTGTGACGCTCTAGTGCCAAATTGTGACGCTCAAATGCCAAAGTGTGATGCTCTACTGCCAAAGTGTGACACTCTAGTGCCAAAGTGTGACGCTCTAGTGCCAAAGTGTGATGCTCTAGGGCCGAAGTGTGAGGCTTTAGTGCCAAAGTTTGAAACTCTAGTGCCAAAGAGTGATTCTCTAGTGCCAAAATGTGACGCTCTAGTTCCAAAGTGTGACGCTGTAGTGCCAAATTCTGACGTTATAGTGCCAACTTTTGAAGCTCTAGTGCAAAAGTGTGACGCTCTAGTACCAGATTATTACACTCTTGTGCCAAAGTATGACACTCTTGTGCCAAAGTGTGACGCTCTAGTGCCAAATTGTGATGCTCTAGTGCCAAATTGTGACCCTCTAGTACCAAAGTGTGACGCTCTTGTGCCAAAGTGTGACGCTCTAGTTCAAAAGTGCGACACTCCATTGCAAGAGTGCGACCCTCTAGTGCCAAAGTGTGACGCTCTAGTGCCAAAGTTCAAAACTCCAGTGCCAAAGTCTGTGGCTCTAGTGCCAAAGTGTGACACTCAAGTGCGAAAGTGTGACGCTCTAGTACCAAAGTGTGAAGGTCTAGTGCCACAGTGTGATGCTCTAGTGCCAAAGTGTGAAGCTTAAGTGCCAAAGTGTGGCGCTCTAGTGCCAAAGTGTGACGCTCTAGTGCCAAATAATGACGCTCGAGTGCCAACGTGTGACGCTCAAGTACCAAAGTGTGATGCTCTAGTCTCAAAGTGTGACGCTCTTGTGCCAAAGGGTGACTCTCTAGTGCCAAAGTTTGTCGCTCTAGTGCCAAAGTGTGAGGCTCTAGTGCCATAGTGTGATGCTCTAGTGCCAAAGTGTGACACTCTAGTGCCAAAGTGTGAAGCTCTTGTGTCAAAGTGTGACGTTATTGTGCCAAAGTGTAACGCTCTAGTGCCAAAGTTTGAAACTCTAGTGCCAACGTGTGATGCTCTGGTGCCAATGTGTGACGCTGTAGTGCCAAAGTGTGACGCTCTAGTTCCAAAGTGTGACGCTCTAGTACCAAAGTGTGAAGCTCTAGTGCCAAAGTGTAACGCTCTAGTGCCAAAGTGTGAAGCTCTAGTGTCAAAGAATGATGCTCTAGTGCCAACGTTTGAAGCTCTAGTGCCAAAATGTGATCCTCAAGTGCCACAGTGTGATGCTCTAGTGCCAAAGTGGGATGCTATATTGCTAAAGTGTGATGCTCTAGTACCAAAATATGAAGCTCTAGTGCCAAAGGTTGACTCTCTAGTGTCAAAGTGTGACAATCTAGTGCCAACGTGTGACGTTCTAGTGCCAAATTGTGAAGGTCTAGTGCCAAAGTGTGATGCTCTAGTGCCAAACCTGTGACGCTCTAGTGCCAAAGTGTGATGCTCTAGTACCAAAGTGTGATGCTCTTATGCCAACGTTTGGAGCTCTTGTGCCAAAGTATGACGCTCTAGTGCCAAAGTGTGACGCTGTAGTGCCAAAGTGTGATGCTCTAGTGCCAAAGTGTGAATCTCTAGTGCCAAAGTGTGACGCTCTAGTACCAAAGTGTGACGCTCAAGTGCCAAAATGTGACTCTCTAGTTCCAAAGTGCGACACTCTATTGCCAAAGTGTGAAGCTCTAGTTCCAAAGTATAACGCTCTGGTGCCAAGGTGTGAAGGTCTAGTGCCAGAGTGTGACGCTTCAATGCCAAAGTGTGAAGCGCTAGTGCTAAAGTGAGACACTCTAGTGCCAAATTGTGACGCTCTAATGCCAAAGTCTGACACTCTAGTGCCAAAGTGTGACGCTCTAGTGCCAAAGTGTGACCCTCTAGTGCCAAAGTGTGACGCTCTAGTGCCAATGTGTGAAGCTCTAGTGCCAAAGTTTGAAACTCTAGTGCTAAATTGTGATGCTCTAGTGCCAAAGTGTGACGCTCTAGTTCCAAAGTGTGACGCAGTAGTGCCAAAATCTGATGCTCTAGTGCCAAAGTTTGAAGCTCTAGTACCAACGTGTGACACTCTAGTGCCAAATTGTTACACTCTAGTGCCAAAGTGTGATGCTCTTGTGCCAAAGCGTGAATGTCTAGTGCCAAAGTGTGACGCTCTAGTGCCAAAGTGTGACGTTCTAGTACCAAAGTGTGACGCTCTAGTGCCAAAGTGTGTCGCTCTAGTTCCAAACTGCGACACTCTATTGCAAGAGTGTGACGCTCTAGTGCCAAAGTGTGACGCTCTAGTGCCAAAGTTTGAAACTCTAGTGCCAAAGTCTGAGGTTCTAGTGCCAAAGTGTGGCATTCAAGTCCCAAAGTTTGACGCTCTAGTACCAAAGTGTGAAGTTCTAGTGCCACAGTGTGACGCTCTTGTCGGGAATGAAGCTTTGACAAGAGAAGAAAATAACTCGCTCTCAATAACGGTTCAAGTCCACTGACTAAGCCACCTTGACTAACTGTTCTCTGGTCAGGCAACTGTTCGACCCATCAGCCAAGTTATCCCCTAATAAAGTGACACCTGTCACCCACGTCCGGCTAGTGGAAAGAAGCCATTGCCTTGCTCATTTGTCCTATTCTGTCCTTTTATACCAAGGATGTTCATTCCCTCCGGTTAACCAGAACAGTTCTGCTCATCCTGTTCCCCCTTGGTTCCGCGGCTTCGCCGCCGTGTTTTCGCTCTGCTTGTCCCTCACACTTTCTGTCTTTGCCAACTCTCAACGCTTCGCTCCGTCACTCTCGCTCCTTCGCTCAGCTCTCATACGCCGCCAACCATCACTCTCCTTGCCAGCACTCTCTCTCACATCTACCTGTCTACCTCCGCTACTACGCGTCTCAGCCTCCATCAGCTCCCGTGACTAACTCCTCGGACCGCTCTCGCTTACGTCACTCTACTGACGTACACATGCATGTCCCAATGCTTCTGCTTGCTTCTGCTGCCACTGTTCTCGTGTCTGCATTCTTCTGACATGGTATCAGAGCTTCAGGCAACATCACGTGGAGTACCGTGACCGCGTCATCGCTCTGCCGACACCCTTGCTTCACTCCTTCGACTCACATTCTCCTGCCGCCGCTACCGCCATCTCGCGCCTTGCCGCTTCGTCCGCAGCTGACATCAGGAGCTCTGCCTAACGAATTCTCCACGCTGAAGAAACGCCCCGTCATCCCAACACGGCCCTGCGCCCATTTCCGCGCCCGTGGCTAACAACCGGTGACGTGTTGCCCACATCAGCCGCAAGTAACTCTCGAACCGCCGTCTGCCGTCAACTACCAAGAAGCTTCTCGCAGTCTGTCATCCCCGCCTCCTCGTCGCATCCACCTCCGCCAGCATCTCCTTCCCTCTCATCTCATCTCATAAACTTCATCTACTCCTTCCTCGCTGTCATCCTCTGTCCGCCTGGGCCCGTCATCTCGAGCACCTTCTCGCATCACCTCCTCGCCTCGTCAGCAGCTGCAGCCAAAATTGCTGCTCTCAGGATATCGGACACTACCAGTCTTCCTGCTCCCATTTCCGAGCCAACTGGGGAACAAGCCGTCACTCTCCTGGCATCAGCAGTCTAGTGTCCCTGCCCGCTGCCGGACTCCCTCTACCGCAACCAACTCCTTCCAGCTGTCAGGATATCGGACACCACCAGTCTTCCTGCTCCCACTTCCGAGCCAACTGGGGAATAAGCCGTCACTCTCCTGAACGCAGAAGGAGTAGCTGCGACGCTCTGCCTCTACCTGCCGTGCCGCGCCTCATCTCGGCTCTCTCTGCTGGCGTCGCTCCCTGTATGCCTTCTTCAGCATCATCATTAGCCTTTGGTCTTCATCCGCCTCCATCATTCCTCCTCCTCCTCGCTCCAGCTTCCTTTGCTTCATCAGCCGTCTGTTCCTGCCTCATCTTTGCCTCTCCATCATCAGCATCATCCGCGTCGCCTCCGCATTTATCTCCTCTTCACCATCAGCATCCTCCGCGTCGTCTTCCATCAACCATCCGCATCAGCATCATCTCCTCGCGCACGTGGTTTCGCCCCTGTGCCCACTCATCAATCAATCGTTTCCTCCGCCTCCGCATCGCTTCAAGGATCTGCGCGGTCGCATTGCCTTTTTCAGCGACGACCTGCGCCCACGCTGAAAGACACTGCAGCGTACGTGGTTTCGCCCCTGCGCCCACTCATCCATCAATCGCTTCCTCCACTTCCACAAATCGCTCTCAGCATGGCACAAGGATCCGCCCGGTTGCATAGCCTTTTCCGCGACGACCTGCGCCCACGCCGTAACTTCACAGCGCACGCGGTTTTGCCCTTGCGCCCACTCATCCATCAATCATTTCCTCCGCTTCAGCATCAACTTCAGCCCGGCACAAAGGATCCACCCGGTCGCATCGCTTGAGTCACGACGACCTGCGCCCACGCCGAAACTTCGATCAGCGCACGCGGTTTGCCCCTGCGCCCACTCATCAATCAATCGCCTCCTCCGCTTTCGCATCGCCCTCAGCTCGGCACAAGGATCCGCCCGGTTGCATCGCCTGTTCCGCGACGACCTGCATCCACGCCGAAAACATCCATCGCGCACGTGGCCTCACCCCTGCGCCCACTCCATCATCCATCCTCTATCCTCCTTGCCATCACCTGCCTCAAAGATCTGTTTGACCTCCTTACTGCGCAACAGTCTGCACCCACGACGACCTAAAACCACCCACTCATGCTCTGTCTCCACTTTCTTCCACTTCGCTCTTCCCGCAATACAACAGTCCGCTCTGTCGCATCGTCGTCAGCCCTCCTACAAAGACTGACTGACCTCATCCTCCTGCTTCTCTCCTTCTCCCGCATCAGCAGTCAACACTCCTCATCCTCCGTGAAAGGGGAACGACGCACCATTCTGCTGTACAATGAAGTTGCCTCCCTTACTGACAACATTTCTCCACTCTGCTTCGCACCCGATGGGAGTCACAACTTTGATCGATGGCGCCGCCGACTGCGGCGTGAAATCGCCATACTGGACATATACGACTACAATCTCCTTGAGTTGCTACGAAATGTTGGAAGCAGAGAAGCGCGCAGAACTGCACGTGGAAGAAGGGAGTACGGCATTGCCCAAACTCAACTGCGAGGACTTCTCTACATGAGCACATACGACGAATTTCACCCTATCATTGCAGCACATCGTCATCAGGCTGTCTTTTGGACCATACAAGCTCTCAGGGACTACTGCTCAAGTAGAGGAGTTGAACCCCCTGACCCTCGTCCGGCTGCTCTTGACCCTCCCCCATACAGCGAACTCCTGAAGGAACGACGATTCCAGCTGCAAGCGTTCATCAGAGATCACAGGAGAATGGAGGAAGGAGCAGAACTTTGAGCCATCGAAGAACGGCCTCATACTCCCCAATCTCCCACATCCTTTAATGGGGTGGAATACTAGGAGCGCTACTACCCCTGATCTTTTCCTACTTGCTTACCTCTTGTCAAGCTTCAAGGGGGGTGTCGGAAATGAAGCTTTGACAAGAGAAGAAAATAACTCGCTCTCAATAACGGTTCAAGTCCACTGACTGAGCCACCTCGACTAACGGTTCTCTGGTCAGGCGACCGTTCGACCCGTCAGCCAAGTTATCCCCTACTAAAGTGACACCTGTCACCCACGTCAGGCTAGTGGAAAGAAGCCGTTGCCTTGCTCATTTGTCCTGTTCTGTACTTTTTGTACCGAGGATGTTCATTCCCTCAAGTTAACCAGAACAGTTCTGCTCATCCTGTTCCCCCTTGGTTCCGCGGCTTCGCCGCCGTATCTTCGCTCTGCTCGTCCCTCACACTTTCTGTCTTCGCCAACTCTCAACGCTTCGCTCCGTCACTCTCGCTCCTTCGCTCAGCTCTCATACGCCGCCAACCATCACTCTCCTCGCCAGCACTCTCTCTCACATCTACCTGTCTACCTCCGCTACTACGCGTCTCAGCCTCCATCAGCTCCCGCGACTAACTCCTTGGACCGCTCTCACTTACGTCACTCTGCTGACGTACACCTGCATGTCCCAATGCTTCTGCTTGCTTCTGCTGCCACTGTTCTCGTGTCTGCATTCTTCTGACAGCTCTACCCAAAGTGTGAAGCGCCAGTGCCAAAGTGTGATGCTCTAGTTCCTAAGTGTGACGCGGTAGTGCAGAAATGTGACGCTCTAGTGCCAAAGTGTGACGCTCTGGTGCCAAAGTGTGACGCTCTAGGCCCAACGTGTGACGCTCTTGTGCCAAAAGGTGACTCTCTAGTGCCCAAGTGTGACGCTCTAGTGCCAAAGTGTGATATTCTAGTGCCAGAGTGTGACGCTATAGTGCCAGAGTGTGAAGCTCTGGTGCCAAAGTGTGAAGCTCTTGCGTCAAAGTATGATGCTCTAGTGCCAAAGTGTGAAGCTCTAGTGCCAAAGTTTGAAACTCTAGTGCCAATGTGTGATGCTCTAGTTCCAAAGTATGACGCTCTAGTGCCAAAGTGTGAAGCTCTTGTGCCAAAGTGTAACGCTCTGGTGCCAAAGTGTGAAGCTCTAGTGCCAACGTATGACGCTCTAGTGCCAACGTTTGAAGCTCTAGTGCCAAAGTGTGACGCTCAAGTGCCAAAATGTGACGCTCTAGTGCCAAATGTGACGCTCTAGTGCCAAAGTGGGACGCTCTTGTGCTAAAGTGTGACGCTATAGTATCACAATATGAAGCTTTAGTGCCAAAGTTTGACGCTCTAGTACCAAAGTGTGACAATCTAGTGCCAAAGTGTGACGTTCTAGTGCCAAAGTGTGAAGGTCTAAGGCCAAAGTGTGATACTCTAGTGCCAAAGGTGTGACGCTCTAGTGCCAAAGTGTGATGCTCGAGTGCCAAAGTCTGACACTCTTCTGGCAACGTTTGGAGCTCTAGTGCCAAAGTGTGATGCTCCAGTGCCAAAGTGTGACGCTGTAGTGCCAAAGTGTGACTCTCTAGTGCCAAAGTGTGGAGTTCTAGTGCCAAAGTGTGATGCTCTAGAGCCAAAGTGTGACGCTCTACTACCAAAGTGTGACGATGTAGTGCCAAAGACTGACGCTCTAGTTCCAAAGTGCAACACTCTATTGCCAAAGTGTGAAGCTCTGGTGCCAAAGGGTAACACTTTGGTGCCAAAGTGTGAAGCTCTAGTGCCAAAGTATGACGTTGTAGTGCCAAAGTGTGAAGCTATAGTGCCAAAGTGTGATATTCTAGTGCCAAAGTGTAAAGGTCTAGTGCAAAAGTTTGATGCTCTAGTGCCAAACGTGTGACGCTCTAGTGCCAAAGTGTGACGCTCTAATGCCAAAGTGTGACGCTCAAATTCCAATGTTTGGAGCTCTAGTGCCAAAGTGTGACGCTCTAGTGCCAAAGTATGACGCTGTAGTGCCAAAATGTGACGCTCTAGTGCCAACGTGTGACCCTCTAGTGCCAAAGTGTGACGCTCTAATACCAAAGTATGAAGCTCTAGTGCCAAAGTGTGACGCTCTAGTTTCAAAAGTGTAACACTCTAGTACCAAAGTGTGACGATCTAGTGCCAAAGTGTGAAGGTCTAGTGCCAAAGTGTGAAGCTCTAGTGCCAAAGTGTAAGGCTATAGTGCCAAAGTGTGACGCTCTAGTGCCAAAGTGGGACATTCTAGTGCCAAGTGGGATGCTCTCGTGCCAAAGTGTGATGCTCTAGTGCCAAAGTGCGAAGCTCTAGTGCCAAAGTGTACCGCTCTAGGGCCAAAGTGTGATGCTCTAGTGCCAAAGTGTGAAGCTCTAGTGTGGAAGTGTGAAGCTCTAATGCCCATGTGTGACGATCTTGTTCTAAAGTGTGACGCTATAGTACCAAAGTGTGACCCTCTAGTGCTTAAGTGTGAAGCACTAGTGCCAAAGTGTGATGCTCTAGTGCCAACGTGTGACGCTCTAGTGCCAAAGTGGGATGCTCTAGTGCTAAAGTGTGACAATCTAGTGCCAAGGTGCAGAGCTCTAGTGCCAAAGTGTGACACTCTAGTGCCACAGTGTGATGCTCTAGTGCCACAGTGTGACGCTCTAGTTCCAAAGTGTGACGCTCCAGTACCAAAGTGTGACGCTCTAGCGCGGAAGTGTGAAGCTCTAGTGCCAAAGTGTGATGCTCTAGTGCCAATGTGTGATGCTCTAGTGCCAAAGTGTGACACTCTAGTGCCAAAGTGGGACGCTCTAGTGCCAACGTGTGACCCTCTAGTGCCAAAGTGGGACGCTCTAGTGCCAACGTGTGACCCTCTAGTGCCAAAGTGGGACGCTCTAGTGCCAACGTGTGACCCTCTAGTGCCAAAGTGGGACGCTCTAGTGCCAACGTGTGACCCTCTAGTGCCAAAGTGGGACGCTCTAGTGCCAACGTGTGACCCTCTAGTGCCAAAGTGGGACGCTCTAGTGCCAACGTGTGACGCTCTAGTACCAAAGTGTGACGCTCTAGCGCGGAAGTGTGAAGCTCTAGTGCCAAAGTGTGATGCTCTAGTGCCAATGTGTGATGCTCTAGTGCCAAAGTGTGACTCTCTAGTGCCAAAGTGTGAAGCTCTATTACCTAAGTGTGAAGCTCTCGTACCAAAGTGTGACGCTCCAGTTCCAAAGTGTGTAGCTCTAGTCCCAAAGTGTGAAGCTCTTGTGCCAAAGGGTGACGCTCTAGTGCCAAAGTGTGATGCTCTAGTGCCAAATTGTGACTCTCTAGTGCCAAATTATGAAGCTCTAGTGCCAACGTATGAAGCTCTTGTGCCAATGTGTGATGCTCTAGTGCCAAAGTAAGACGCTCTAGTGCCTAAGTTCGAAACTCTAGTGCCAAAGTGTGATATTCTAGTGCAAATGTCTGACGCTCTAGTGCCAAAGTGTGACGCTCAAGTTCCAAAGTGTGACGCTCTAGTGCCAAAGTGTCAAGCTCTAGTGCCAAAGTGTAACGCTCTGGTGCCAAAGTGGGAAGCTCTAGTGCCAAAGTATGACGCTGTAGTGCTAAAGTGTGAAGCTCTAGTGCCAAAGTGTGACGCTCAAACGCCAAAGTGTGAAGATGTGGTGCCAAACTCTGACGCTCTAGTGCCAAAGTTTGAAGCTCTAGTGCTAAAGTGTGACGCTCTAGTGCCAAAGTGTGACTCCCTAGTGCCAAAGTGGGACGCTCTAGTGCCAAAGTGTGATGCTCTAGTGCCAAACTGTGATGATTTAGTGCCAAAGTGTGACGTTCTAGTGCGAAAGTGTGAACGTCTAGTGCCAAAGTGTGATGCTCTAGTGCCAAACATGTGACGCTTTAGTGCCAAAGTGTGATGCTCTGGTACCAAAGTGTGACGCTCTAATGCCAACGTTTGGACCTCTAGTGCTAAAGTGTGACGCTCTAGTGCCAAAGTGTGACGTTGTAGTGCCAAAGTGTGACGCTCTAGTGCCAAATTGTGGAGCTCTAGTGCCAAAGTGTGATACTCTAGTGCCAAAGTGTGACGCTCTAGTGCCAAAGTCTGACGCTCTAGTGCCAAACTCTGACGCTCTAGTGCAAAGGTTGAAGCTCTATTGCCAAAGTGTGCACTCTAGTGCCAAGGTGTGACACTCTAGTGCCAAAGTGTGACGCTCTAGTGCCAAAGTGTGAATCTCTAGTGCGAAAGTGTGATGCTATAGTGCCAAAGTATGGCGCTCCAGTACCAAAGTGTGACGCTCTAGTGCCAAAGTGTGACGCTCTAGTTCCAAAGTGCAACACTCTATTGCCAAAGTGTGACGCTCGAGAATGTAGTGCCAAAGTGTGATGCTGTTGTGCCAATTTGTGACATTAGAGTGCCAATAAGTGACGCTCTAGTTCCAAAGTGTGACGCTCTAGTGTCAGATTATGAAGCTCTATTGCCAAAGTGTGACGCTCTAGTGCCAATGAGTGACGCTCTAGTGTCAAAGTGTGACGCTCTAGTGCCAAATTGTGGAACTCTAGTACCAAAGTGTGACGCTCTAGTGCCAAGGTGTGAAGCTCTAGTGCCAAAGTGTGATGCTCAAGTGCCAAAATGTGATGCTCTTGTGCCAAAGTGTGACGCTCGAGTGCCAAAGTGTGAAGCTCTAGTGCCAACGTGTGATGCTTTAGTGCCAAAGTGTGACGCTCTATTGCAAAAGTGTGACGCTTTAGTGCCAATGTTTGACGCTCTAGTGCCCAAGTGTGACGCTCTAGTGCCAAAGTGTGAAGGTCTAGTGCCACAGTGTGACGCTCTAATGCCAAAGTGTGAAGCGCTAGTGCCAAAGTGTGAGGCTCTAGTGCCAAAGTGTGACGCTCTAGTGCAAAAGTGCGACGCTCTAGTGCCAAAGTGTGAAACTCTAGTGCCAAAGTGTTACGCTCTAGTGCCAAAGTGTGACGCTCTAGTGCCAAAGTGTGATGCTCTATTGCCAAAGTCTGACGCTCTAGTGCCAAAGTTTGAAGCTCTAGTGCCAAAGTGTGACGCTCTAGTGCCAAAGAGTTACACTCTATTGCCAAAGTGTGACGCTCTTGCGCCAAAGTGTCAATCTCAAGTGCCAAAGTGTGACGCTCCAGTGCCAAAGTATGACGCTCTAGTACCAAAGTGTGACGCTCTAGTGCGAAAGTGTGACGCTCTAGTTCCAAATCGCAACACTCTATTGCAAAAGTGTGACGCTCTAGTGCCAAAGTGTGACGCTCTAGTGCCAAAGCTCGAAACTCTAGTGCCAAAGTGTGACGCTCTTGTGCCAAAGGGTGACGCTCTAGTACCAAAGTGTGACGCTGTAGTGCCAAAGTGCGATGTTGTAGTGCCAAAGTGTGATGCTCTAGTACCAAAGTGTGAAGCTCTAGTGCCAAAGTGTGAAGCTCTTGTGTCGAAGTGTGACGCTCTAGTGCCAAAGTGTGACACTCTAGAGCCAAAGTTCAAAACTCTCCTTCCAATGTGTGATGCTCTAGTGCCAATGTGTGACGCTCTAGTGCCAAAGTGTGACGCTCTAGTTCTCAAGTGTGACGCTTTAGTGCCAAAGTGTGAAGCTCTAGTGCCAAACTGTAACGCTATGGTGCCAAAGTGTGAAGCGCTAGTGCCAAAGTGTGACGCTCAAGTATCAAAGTGTGACGCTCTAGTGCCAACGTGATACGCTCTAGTTCCAAACTGGGACGCTCGCTCTAGTACCAACGTATGAAGCTCTAGTGCCAAAGTGTGACGATCTAGTGCCAAAGTGTGACGATCTAGTGCCAGCGTATGACGGTTTTGTGCCAAAGTGTGAAGGTCTAGGGCCAAAGTGTGATGCTCTAGTGCCAAACGTGTGACACTCTAGTGCCAAAGTGTGACACTCTACTGCCAAATTGTGACGCTCTAATGCCAACGTTTGGAGCTATAGTGCCAAAGTGTGATGCTCTAGTGCCAAAATGTGACTCTGTAGTGCCAACGTGTGACGCTCTAGTGCCAAAGTGTAGAGGTCTAGTGCCAAAGTGTCATGCTCTAGTGCCAAAGTGTGACGCTCTAGTGCCAAAGTGTGACGCTGTAGTGCTAAAGTCTGACGCTCTATTGCCAGAGTTTGAAGCTCTAGTGCCAAAGTGTGACGCTCTAGTGCCAAAGTGTGACACTATAGTACCAAAGTGTGTTTCTCTAGTGCCAAAGTGTGATGCTCTAGTGCCAAAGTGTGACGCTCTAGTACCAGCGTGTGACGCTCTAGTGCCAAAGTGTGACGCTCTAGTTCCAAAGAGCAACACTCTATTGCCAAATTGAGATGCTCTAGTGCCAAAATGTGACACTCTAGTGCCCAAGTTCGAAAGTCTAGTGCCAAAGTGTGACACTCTAGTGCCAAAGTGTGACACTCTAGTGCCAAAGTGGGACGCCCTAGTTCCAAGGAGTGACGCTCTAGTGCCAAAGTGTGAAGCTCCAGTGCCAAAGTGTGACACTCTAATGCCAAAGTGTGACGCTCTAGTTTCAATGTGGGACGCTCTAATGCCAAAGTGTGCAACTATAGTGCCAAAGTGTGACGCTCTAGTGCCAAGGTTTGAAGCTCTAGTGCCAAAGTGTGATGGTCTAGTGCCAACGTGTGACGCTCGAGTGCTAAAGTGTGAAGCTCTAGTGCCAAAGTGTGACGCTCTAGTGCCAACGTTTGGAGCTCTAGTTCAAGAGTGTGACGCTCTAGTGCCAAAGTGTGACGCTGTAGTGCCAAAGTGTGACGCTATAGTGCCAAGGTGTGGAGCTCTAGTTTCAAAGTTTGATGCTATAGTGCCAAAGTGTGACGCTCTAGTGCCAAAGTGTGACGCTCTAGTGCCAAAGAGTGATGCTCTAGTGCCAAAGTGTGACGCTCTAGTCCCAAAGTTCAAAAATATAGTGCCCAAGTGTGACGCTTTAGTACGAAAGTGTGACGCTCTATTGCCAAAGTGTGACTCTCCTGTGCCGAAGTGGGACGCTCTAGTGCCAAAGTGTGAAGCTCTAGTGCCCAAGTGTGACACTCTAGTACCAAAGTGTGAACGTCTAGTGCTATAGTGTGACGCTCTAGTGTTAAAGTGTGAAGCGCTAGAGCCAAAGTGAGACGCTCTAGTGCCAAAGTGTGACGCTCTAATGCTAACGTGAGACGCTCTAGTGCCAAAGTGTGACGCTCTAGTGCCAACGTGTGATGCTCTAGTGCCAAAGTGTGATGCTCTAGTGCCAAAGTGTGAGGCTCTATCGCCAAAGTTTGAAACTCTAGTGCCAAAGTGTGATGATCTAGTGCCAAAGTGTGACGCTCTAGTGCCAAAGTGTGACGCTGTAGTGCCAAAGTCTGATGCTCTAGTACCAAGCTTTGAAGCTCTAGTGCCAAAGTGTGACGCTCTAGTGCCAAATTGTTACACTCTAGTGCCAAAGTGTGACGCTCTTGTGCCAAAGTGTGAATCTCTAGTGCCAAAGTGTGACGCTCTAGTGCCTAAGTGTGACACTCTAGTACCAAAGTGTGATGCTCTAGTGCCAAAGTATGACGCTCTAGTTCCAAAGTGCGATACTATATTGCAAAAGTGTGACGCTGTAGTGCCAAAACGTGACGCTATAGTGCCAAAGTGTGGAGCTCTAGTGCCAAAGTGTGATGCTCTACTGCCAAAGTGTGACACTCTAGTGCCAAAGTGTGACGTTCTAGTGCCAAAGTGTGACGCTCTAGTGCCAAAGTGTGATGCTCTAGTGCCAAAGTTTGAAATCTGTTGCCCAAGTGTGACGCTCTAGTACGAAAGTGTGACGCTGTATTGCCAAAGTGTGACTCTCCTGTGCCAAAGTGTGACGCTCTAGTGCCAAAGTGTGAAGCTCTAGTACCCAAGTGTGAAGCGCTAGTGCGAAAGTGTGACGCTCTAGTGCCAAATTGTGACCTGCAAATTCCAAAGTGTGACGCTCTACTGCCAAAGTGTGATGCTCTAGTGCCAAAGTGTGACGCTCTAGTGCCAAAGTGTGACGCTCTAGGGCCGAAGTGTGAGGTTTTAGTGCCAAAGTTTGAACTCTAGTGCCAAAGAGTGATGCTCTACTGCCTAAATGTGACGCTCTAGTTCCAAAGTGTGACACTGTAGTGCCAAAGTCTGACGTTATAGTGCCAACGTTTGAAGCTCTAGTGCCAAAGTGTGACGCTCTAGTACCAGATTATTACACTCTAGTGCCAAAGTATGACGCTTTTGAGCCAAAGTGTGATGCTCTAGTGCCAAATTGTGATGCTCTAGTGCCAAATTGTGACGCTCTAGTACCAAAGTGTGACGCTCTTGTGCCAAAGTGTGACGCTCTAGTTCAAAAGTGCGACACTCCATTGCAAGAGTGTGACGCTCTAGTGCCAAAGTGTGACGCTCTAGTGCCAAAGTTCGAAACTCTAGTGCCAACGTCTGAGGCTCTAGTGCCAAAGTGTGACGCTCAAGTGCGAAAGAGTGACGCTCTAGTACCAAAGTGTGAAGGTCTAGTGCCACAGTGTGACGCTCTAGTGCCAAAGTGTGAAGCTTAAGTGCCAAAGTGTGGCGCTCTAGTGCCAAAATGTGACGCTCTAGTGCCAAAGTGTGACGCTCGTGTGCCAAAGTGTGACGCTCAAGTGCCAAAGTGTGATGCTCTAGTCTCAAAGTGTGACGCTCTTGTGCCAAAGGGTGACTCTCTAGTGCCAAAGTGTGCAGCTCTTGTGTCAAATTTTGACACTCTAGTGCCAAAGTGTGAAGCTCTTGTGTCAAAGTGTGACGCTATAGTACCAAAGAGTGACGCTCTAGTGCCAGAATTCGAAACTCTAGTGCCAACGTGTGATGCTCTGGTGCCAATGTGTGACGCTGTAGTGCCAAAGTGTGACGCTCTCGTTCCAAAGTGTGACGCTCTAGTAACAAAGTGTAAAGCTCTAGTGCCAAAGTGTAACGCTTTGGTGCCAAAGTGTGAAGCTCTAGTGTCAAAGAATGACGCTCTAGTGCCAAAGTTTGAAGCTCTAGTGCCAAAATGTGACGCTCAAGTGCCAAAGTGTGACGCTCTAGTGCCAAAGTGGGATGCTATAGTGCTAAAGTGTGACGCTTTAGTACCGAAATATGAAGCTCTAGTGCCAAAGTGTGATGCTCTAGTGCCAAAGTGTGACAATCTAGTGCCAAAGTATGACGTTCTAGTGCCAAAGTGTGAAGGTCTAGTGCCAAAGTGTGATGCTCTAGTGTCAAACGTGTGACGCTCTAGTGCCAAAGTGTGATGCTCTAGTACCAAAGTGTGATGCTCTAATGCCAACGTTTGGAGCTGTAGTGCCAAAGTATGACGCTCTAGTGCCAAAGTGTGACGCTGTAGTGCCAAAGTGTGACGCTCTAGTGCCAAAGTGTGAATCGCTAGTGCCAAAGTGTGATGCTCTAGTACAAAAGTGTGACGCTCTAATACCAAAGTGTGACGCTCAAGTGCCAAAATGTGACGCTCTAGTTCCAAAGCGCGACAATCTATTGCCAAAGTGTGAAGCTCTAGTGCCAAAGTGTAACGCTCTGGTGCCAATGTGTGAAGGTCTAGTCCCAGAGTGTGACGCTCTAGTGCCAAAGTGTGAAGCGCTAGTGCCAAAGTGTGACGCTCTAGTGCCAAATTGTGACGCTCTAATGCCAAAGTCTGACGCTCTAGTGCCAAAGTGTGAGGCTTTAGTGCCAAAGTGTGACGCTCTAGTGCCAAAGTGTGATGCTCTAGTGCCGAAGTGTGAGGCTCTACTGCCAAAAATTGAAACTCTAGTGCCAAAGTGTGATGCTCTAGTGCCAAAGTGTGACGCTCTAGTGCCAAAGTGTGAGGCTTTAGTGCCAAAGTGTGACGCTCTAGTGCCAAAGTGTGATGCTCTAGTGCCGAAGTGTGAGGCTCTACTGCCAAAAATTGAAACTCTAGTGCCAAAGTGTGATGCTCTAGTGCCAAAGTGTGACGCTCTAGTTCCAAAGTGTGACGCAGTACTGCGAAAATCTGACGCTCTAGTGCCAAATTTTGAAGCTCTACTGCCAACGTGTGACACTCTAGTGCCATCTTGTTACACTCTAGTGCCAAAGTGTTACGCTCTTGTGCCAAAGCGTGAATGTCTAGTGCCAAAGTATGACGCTCTAGTGCCAAAGTGTGACGCTCTAGTACCAAAGTGTGACGCTCTAGTGCCAAAGTGTGTCGCTCTAGTTCCAAAGTGCGACACTCTATTGCAAGAGTGTGACGCTCTAGTGCCAAAGTGTGACGCTCTAGTGCCAAAGTTCGAAACTCTAGTGCCAAAGTGTGAGGTTCTAGTGCCAAAGTGTGACCTTCAAGTGCCAAAGTGTGACGCTCTAGTACCAAAGTGTGAAGTTCTAGTGCCACAGTGTGACGCTCTACCCAAAGTGTGAAGCGCCACTGCCAACGTGTGATGCTCTAGTGCCTAAGTGTGACGCTCTAGTGCAGAAATGTGACGCTCTAGTGCCAAAGTGTGAAGCCCTAGTGCCAAAATGTGACGCTCTTGTACCAAAGGGTGACGCTCTAGTGTCCAAGTTTGACGCTCTAGTGCCAAAGTGTGATATTCTAGTGCCAGAGTGTGACGCTATAGTGCCAGAGTGTGAAGCTCTGGTGCCAAAGTGTGAAGCTCTTGCGTCAAAGTGTGACGCTCTAGTGCCAAAGTGTGACATTCTAGTGCCAAAGTTCGAAACTCTAGTGCCAATGTGTGATGCTCTAGTGCCAATGTGTGACGCTCTAGTTCCAAAGTGTGACGCTCTAGTGCCAAAGTGTGAAGCTCTTGTGCCAAAGTGTAACGCTCTGGTGTCAAAGTGTGAAGCTCTAGTGCCAATGTATGACGCTCTAGTGCCAACGTTTGAAGCTATAGTGCCAAAGTGTGACGCTCAAGTGCCAAAATGTGACGCTCTAGTACCAAATGTGACGCTCTAGTGCCAAAGTGGGACGCTCTAGTGCTAAAGTGTGACGCTATAGCATCAAAATATGAAGCTCTAGTGCCAAAGTGTGACGCTCTAGTACCAAAGTGTGACAATCTAGTGCCAAAGTGTGACGTTCTAGTGCCAAAGTGTGAAGGTCTAACGCCAAAATGTTATGCTCTAGTGCCAAACGTGTGATGCTCTAGTGCCAAAGTGTGATGCTCTAGCGCCAAAGTTTGACGCTCTACTGGCAACGTTTGGGGCTCTAGTGCCAAAGTGTGACGCTCCACTACCAAAGTGTGACGCTGTAGTGCAGAAGTGTGACGCTCTAGTGCCAAAGTGTGGAGTTCTAGTGCCAAAGTGTCATGCTCTACAGCCAAAGTGTGATGCTCTACTGCCAAAGTGTGAGGATGTAGTGCCAAATTCTGATGCTCTAGTTCCAAAGTGCGTCACTCTATTGCCAAAGTGTGAGGATGTAGTGCCAAATTTGATGCTCTAGTTCCAAAGTGCGTCACTCTATTGCCAAAGTGTGAAGCTCTGGTGCCAAAGGGTAACACTTTGGTACCAAAGTGTGAAGCTCTAGTGCCAAAGTATGACGTTGTAGTGCCAAAGTGTGAAGCTGTAGTGCCAAAGTGTGACATTCTAGTGCCAAAGTGTAAAGTTCTAGTGCAAAAGTGTGATGCTCTAGTGCCAAACGTGTGACGCTCTAGTGCCAAAGTGTGACGCTCTGATGCCAAACTGTGACGCTCTAATGCCAACATTTGGAGCTCTAGTGCCAAAGTGGGACGCTCTAGTGCCAAAGTGTGACACTCTAGTGCCAAAGTGTGACGCTCTAGTGCCAAAGTGTGACGCTCGAGTGCCAAAGTGTGACGTTCTAGTTCCAACGTGTGACGCTCTAGTAGCAAAGTGTGAAGCTCTAGTGCCAAAGTAAGACGCTCTAGTTTCAAAGTGTAAAGCTCTAGTGCCAAAGTGTGACGCTCTAGTGCCAAAGTGTCAAAATCTAGTGCCAAAGTGTGACGCTCAAGTGCCAAGTTGTGACCCTCTAGTGCTAAAGTGTGACGCTCTAGTGCCAAAGTGGGACGCTCTAGTGCAAGTGTAACGCTCTAGTACCAAAGTGTGAAGCTCTAGTGTCAAAGTCTGATGCTCTAGTTCCAAACGTGTAGCTCTCTAGTACCAAAGTCAGACGATCTAGTACCAAAGTGTGACGCTCTAGTGCCAAAGTGTGACACTCTAGTGCCAAATTGTGATACTCTAGAGCCAAATTGTGATACTCTAGTGCCAAAGTTTGAAGCTCTAGTGCCCAAGTGTGACGCTCTAGTGCCATAGTGTGACGCTCTAGTGCCAAACTGTGATACTCGAGTGCCAAAGTGCAAAGCTCTCGTACTAAAGTGTGACACCCTAGTGCCAAAATGTGAAGGTCTAGTGCCACAGTGTGACGATCTACTGCCAAATTGTGAAGCTCTAGTGCCAAAGTGTAAGGCTATAGTGCCAAAGTGTGACGCTCTAGTGCCACAATGGGACATTCTAGTGCCAAGTGGGATGCTCTCGTGCCAAAGTGTGATGCTCTAGTGCCAAAGTGCGAAGCTCTAGTGCCACAGTGTACCGCTCTAGGGCCAAAGTGTCATGCTCTAGTGCCAAAGTGTGACGATCTTGTGCTAAGTGTGACGCTATAGTACCAAAGTGGGACGCTCTAGTGCTAAGTTTGAAGCACTAGTGCCAAAGTGTGATGCTCTAGTGCCAAAGTGTGACGCTCTAGTGCCAAAGTGGGATGCTCTAGTGCTAAAGTGTGACAATCTACTGCCAAGGTGCAGAGCTCTAGTGCCAAAGTGTGACACACTAGTGCCACAGTGTGATGCTCTAGTGCCATAGCGTGACGCTCTAGTGCCAAAGTGTGACGCTCCAGTACCAAAGTGTGACGCTCTAGCGCGGAAGTGTGAAGCTCTAGTGCCAAAGTGTGATGCTCTAGTGCCAATGTGTGATGCTCTAGTGCCAAAGTGTGACTCTCTAGTGCCAAAGTGTGAAGCTCTAGTGCCAAAGTGTGACGCTCCAGTACCAAAGTGTGACGCTCTAGCGCGGAAGTGTGAAGCTCTAGTGCCAAAGTGTGATGCTCTAGTGCCAATGTGTGATGCTCTAGTGCCAAAGTGTGACTCTCTAGTGCCAAAGTGTGAAGCTCTAGTGCCAAAGTGTGACGCTCGTGTGCCAATGTGTGAAGCTCTATTACCAAAATGTGAAGCTCTCGTGCCAAAGTGTGACGCTCCAGTTCCAAAGTGTGTAGCTCTAGTCCCAAAGTGTGACGCTCTTGTGCCAAAGGGTGACGCTCTAGTGCCAAAGTGTGATGCTCTAGTGCCAAAGTATGATGCTCTAGTGCCAAATTGTGACGCTCGAGTGCCAAAGTATGAAGCTCTAGTGCCAACGTGTGAAGCTCTTATGGCAATGTGTGACGCTCTATTGCCAAAGTGTGACACTCTAGTGCCGAAGTGTCAAGCTCTAGTGCCGAAGTGTCAAGCTCTAGTGCCAAAGTGTAACGCTCATGTGCCAAAGTGGGAAGCTCTAGTGCCAAAGTAAGACGCTCTAGTGCCAAAGTGTGAAGCTTTAGTGCCAAAGTGTGATGCTCAAATGCCAAAGTGTAACGCTCTAGTGCCAAAGTGTGACTCCCTACTGCCAAAGTGGGACGCTCTAGTGCCAAAGTGTGACGCTCTAGGTCCAAACTGTGATGATTTAGTGCCAAAGTGTGACGTTCTAGTGCGAAAGTGTGAAGGTCTAGTGCCAAAGTGTGATGCTCTAGTGCCAAACATGTGACGCTTTAGTGCCAAAGTGTGATGCTCTAGTACCAAAGTGTGACGCTCTAATGCCAACGTTTGGAGCTGTAGTGCCAAAGTGTGACGCTCTAGTGCCGAAGTGTGACATTGTAGTGCCAAAGTGTGATGCTCTAGTGCCAAAGTGTGGAGCTCTAGTGCCAAAGTGTGATGCTCTAGTGCCAAAGTGTGACGCTTCAGTGCCAAAGTGTGACGTTGTAGTGCCAAAGTCTGACGCTCTAGTGCAAAGGTTGAAGCTCTATTGCCAAAGTGTGCACTCTAGTGCCAAGGTGTGACACTCTAGTGCCAAAGTGTGACGCTCTAGTGCCAAATTGTGAATCTCTAGTACGAAAGTGTAATGCTCTAGTGCCAAAGTATGGCGCTCTAGTACCAAAGTGTGACGCTCTAGTGCCAAAGTGTGACGCTCTAGTTCCAAAGTGAAACACTCTATTGCCAAAGAGTGACGCTCTAGTGCCAAATGTGACGCTGTAGTGCCAAAATTCGAGACTCTAGTGCCAAAGTGTGACGCTCTAGTGCCAACTTGTGACACTAGAGTGCCAATAAGTGACGCTCTAGTTCCAAAGTGTGACGCTCTAGTGCCACATTATGAAGCTCTATTGCCAAAGTGTGACGCTCTAGTGCCAATGAGTGATGCTCTAGTGTCAAAGTGTGACGCTCTAGTGCCAAAGTGTGGAACTCTAGTGCCAAAGTGTGACGCTCTAGTGCCAAAGTGTGATGCTCAAGTGCCAAAATGTGATGCTCTTGTGCCAAAGTGTGACGCTCGAGTGCCAAAGTGTGAAGCTCTAGTGCCAACGTGTGATGCTTTAGTGCCAAAGTGTGACGCTCTATTGCAAAAGTGTGACGCTTTAGTGCCAATGTGTGACGCTCTAGTGCCCAAGTGTGACGCTCTAGTGCCAAAGTCTGAAGGTCTAGTGCCAGAGTGTGACGCTCTAGTGCCAAAGTGTGAAGCGCTAGTGCCAAAGTGTGACGCTCTAGTGCCAAAGTGTGACGCTCTAGTGCCAAAGTGCGATGCTC
>SZWC01002569.1:187893-209572 GCA_023375785.1 Penium margaritaceum | reverse complement strand
TGATACATTCCCTTTCATTCAGAAACAAATAATGAGAGTTGAAAGTGACTTACATACTCATTATCATTTTATCTATATGTCTATTGTTTCTCTACCTTCGCAAGTCTCTCTCTCTCTCTCTCTCTCTCTCTCTCCCCCCCTCCCCCTCCCCCATCTCTCTCTCTCATTTCTTTGTGTTTTGACAAGTTTTGCTATGCTTAAAAGGCCTCAAGCTAGGGAAGAAAACGTGGGTGATCTCTTCAGCCCTGCTTCCGTTTTTTTTCGGTGTGTGATGCACCTTGCAACCGGCCACGCACATTTTTTTTGGCTGCGTGCAACCGTCACACGGTGTGCACAATTGAGGGACGCACAACAAAGACCAAGTAGTAGTGGCAGATAACTAGTAGGCATCATGTTGTCCTTTTGTTGGGTGAAAGGTATTGTTTGTAGAGAAGAAAACAATAACGTTTGTGTTGCACTTCCATTGATGTTTCTGAAATTGATTGTTGGATCTGACAGTTTGTTACTGTCCCAACACATTTTTTGCAAACACCAAAGCGATAGAACACATGTTTTCAAAACGATTTTCCATACTAATTTTCTTACATAAGCCTCTCCAAAAACACTGGTAAAAATCATTGTCTCTTTATGATGTTTCTTTGTCATTTGTTGTAGGATCAGAAGATCAAACGGCATCATACTAATTTGTTCAAACTTCTACGAGCTACAAAAAAAACGAGGTCGACCTTGTCCGCCCTACTTCCGTTAGTCCACGGTTCAATCCACCATGTGATCGTCCACGCGGACTGTTCCGCTTATTCACGTAATGGAAGAGCAAAACAGTCGTCGAATGGGTCAGTAGGCACAAGGCCGATAGGCCCATTCAATGGCTTTTTTGCTTGTTCGCATTGTGAATGAGAACATAATGCAACCGTGGACAGCCACGGTTGCATGATTGTGATGTACACAAAGACCAGAGGCCAATGTCCGACAACAAGAAAAGGCAGTGAAATAATTCCCTTTTACCCACCATTTGAGCGTGGGCCTGCCAAAACACCCACTTTTTTATGAACTTACCATTATGACCAAAAAGGTGAGAATGGTGACTAACCATGAACGCTGTGCGCACTTTTGAGAAAAGACGCACAGAATCCCGGTATTCTAGTCACGTTTCTCCTAAAGTGGGTAAAATATATGTCTTGTTTACAACTTAAGACATTTACTTCTTTATTTGTTTGTTTACGTGTAGAGGCGTCATTCTGTGAGCATTTGTGGAAACCTCCTTCAGTTCATTTTGATATGGTCAACTTTTGCTAATGATTACGGCAGGGGGCTTTTCTCAAAGTCGTTCCAATGTTATGTTTATAAAATGACAACTTTGCGTTGTCATTTTAGTCCACAGACAAACGCGCTGGAGTATGGTCGCACGACCGATGTTTTTGCCACCGAATGGACGTTGGAAAAATCGGTTGAACGACCGATACAGAGCTCAAGTTGGGGGGGGGGGGGGGGGGGGGGGGGGGGGGGCTCTCGTCTGCGAAAGCCGAAAACAGGCCGGAAGCCACCCCTCACCACGGCGAGGGCTCGCCGACGGCCAGCAACTCGCCAATGGCCAGCAGCTATCCGCCGAGCAGCTTGGTGGCGGACAGCATGCAGCTCGCTGGACGACGGCATGGAGCTCGTTGGCCGACGGCAACAGTTCTCTAGCCGACGGCCAGCGATTACAAAGCCACAAATCCACGACGTTGCAAGGGCGAGACCAATGGCCTTGAGCCCTCACCCTCGCATCCCCCTCATCATCAAATGAGAGCAGGGACAAGGGGAGAAAGGGAGATGTCACATGAGTGAGAGAGAGAGAGAGAGAGAGAGAGAGAGAGAGATGCAGGTGGGAGAGAGAAAGAAGTGAGGAGTGGGTGGCAGCAACTGGGGGCCCATNCCACAAATCCACGACGTTGCAAGGGCGAGACCAATGGCCTTGAGCCCTCACCCTCGCATCCCCCTCATCATCAAATGAGAGCAGGGACAAGGGGAGAAAGGGAGATGTCACATGAGTGAGAGAGAGAGAGAGAGAGAGAGAGAGAGAGAGAGATGCAGGTGGGAGAGAGAAAGAAGTGAGGAGTGGGTGGCAGCAACTGGGGGCCCATTTCAAAAAATTTGCAATGTTTACGTGACGGACCTGCGGTGAGCAAAAGTGGGTATCAGAGTCATAAAGATATACATAGGTACCGGGCTCAAGTTTTGTCAGTTTCTTTGGAAGGATAAAAAACTGGGAAAAGTGTAAACCCCCAGACAACAAGTGGCTAATCCGATCTGCTGTGTCCAGAGAATGGGTAACATGCCCAGAACGTTTTGGAAAGGTGGGTAAAAAGGAATCGGCCCCAAGAAGAACAAAGATTTTTAAGTGGATGTAAATGATGCCCCCAGTTTTTCATGTACCAAAAATGCGACAAGGTCAATAAGAAAAGAAATGTTAGAAACTTGGTCACATGAAGGAACAACAAACATAGGATGAAATACAGTATTATGTGAAACCAATACAAAGAAAAAATGATACTATTGATACCCAATTTTTCAAAATATTTACTCCGCATCTAGTTTACCATTAATTTGTTTGCAACAGTGGGTGCGGCTGTTACGTACCAGACATACATGAGTCTCTAATATTTCCGAGTGGGCATTTCTGTTACTACACAAACAGCCTATCGCATCGCGGGACCTCGATATTCACTCCGACGGTCAAGGGAAAACTGGCCAACTGCCCTCGCCTCCAGTGAATCTTCCCGAACCTTCTGTCAAATTTGACCACTCTCGCAAATCTACGACACACGTGTCACAACCTTTCGGTCAACTTCTTCATGCACCGAGAAGAATCTGAATTTATAGAGATGCATCTCGCAACTTCACCGTCGATTCTCAAAACCCCCCGATTTCTCGACGGACCTTTTCAAATCCAACCAGTCACGATGCGACTCGCACGCGTCACTCAACAATCGCCCCAACGACCCCGACAACATCTCATTCGTAACTCGACACTTGTATATACATGTTCAATCATTTTTACGCTTGTCATCGAAGTACACTTACTGCTAATTGAAAATTGCTCAAGTGTCCCAAATTCTAAAGTGTGTTCTGCCTCGTAACTTCCACTTGTTCACCATCTACGCTCCGTTTGACATAACACTTGGTATCAGAGCGTAGTGGTGTTGGAGAGGCATCAGACTACTTTACCCATTCGCAGAACTACCTTGCACAAGCCGTCAGCACATGTCGCACGTCACGACTTTGCAGACTTTGCGACTACAATGTGAGACAAGCGAGCGCAACCGACGACCAGTAACAGGTCTTTGGCAACGATTTTGGTGATGGAGGAGCAGAATGTGCCTATGCATGCTTACCCTAAAGCGGAAGCAAATGCTGGTGTGGCAGACTATGCGGTAGCTTGATTGACCCCTATGGCTTCGACGACCAATCCGGACATGGACCCAACAGCCATGAACCAACTACCCCTGGCAACAACCTCAACCATGATACCAGGAACTACAGGTGGCACTGGATGACAAGCGCAAATCAACAAGGAACTGGAAAACCAAATCTCCGCTCTCAAGGGGATCAACAGATATTTGCTCCAAGAACTCAACGTCGCGATGGAGGCTCTTCATAACGCAAGTGCACATGAAGCGATGCTTGTCAAGAGAAATTCCCAACTTTCAAGCAAACCAAAAGCTTTTCCGGTCCCACCAGAGCCGTTCGTGTTGAAACATTGCCCCTCCGCATGCCAAAATGCGGCGCCGGGAGGCGCCAACAAGCCGCTAGAGAGTGGAAGCTCCGCGCTGGCGGATCTGGCAACTCAATGATTGCTCAAATCCTAAAATGGATGATTGTCCCATAAACTTGTCAAGTCGCTGAATCCGGTGGAAGTTGTTTTGCCATAATCGAACAAGTATCTAGGGAGATATGGCCTTCGAAAGTTGGGGTGTGTGCAACAGCTCTAGGAGCTGGCTGCGACTCGAAATCCGGTGGATAATCGACCGGATTGAGTAACAAAAACACCATCTGGATAAACTGCTCCGGAAGGCCTGCCCGGGCGTCCGGTGGATAATCCACCTGATCAGGTGGATCATCCACCGGATCCTGTAGTGCAGGTTGTTACTGAGGGACTTAGACAAAATCATGGCTCGGCGTCCGAAACCTAGTAGTACGTTCTGTTACTTGGGGACTTGAGTCAAAAGTCTGACTGCAGGTCCGTGTACAGGTTTCAAACCTCGTCACACCCCATCACCAAAATTGACCCAAAAGTGGGGAAGAAGCGTGGAAATAGCGCAGGGGACCCATACATCACATGCAATGAGATCTGCGCCTTGGGAAAGGTGCTTCGCACGTGAAGGAAGGCGACTGCGTGTGGCGGCGTCAGGCTTCTGTGGTGGGTGAGACCTACGCTTTGGCAAGCGTAACTTGGGCCTCGCTTGGTCGAATTGAGCACAATTTGCTGCGTTGGAGAGCTCATGACTAGCCCTATAAATGTTGTGATCATGTCTATGCATGAAAACTAATGCAAAATCGCGTTTTTGCCTTCGCAAAAGTAAATGTCTCTAAATGCCTGGTCACATAGTGTGAGGCGACCAGAAAGCTCCCGCTCAGTCTCACATTCACCCAAAACAGAAGAAGTGAACCAATAGAGTCTATCGGACCAACGTCGGGACTGCATCCCATGGATTCATCTTGACAAAAGGGTTATGGGCCCAAGGGTCTGATAGGCTCCAACGTTCATGTCGTCCACAGCACACGGGATCGTCATCATGGACGTCGCCATGAAATTCTGAGAACTCGTCAGAGTAGCAGCTGTCTACATGGCGTAGAAGGAGACGCATCCCATTCAGAATTATGCGGGCGGCCCAGGCTTTGGGCTATGGAGGTGGTACTTTGAGATGCACCTCTTGCATAAGGGATTGCTGGACATCATGTTGGAAAAGGAGGTGCTCATAGAGGCGACTGCTGCGCACACGGAGAAGCAGGCCTTCGAAAAGAAGAACACAGAGGCCCTCATGCTCCTGGTGTCTAGAACAGCCGAATCGCACTGGGACTACTTCCAAGGCTACAATTTGGCAGCCAAAGCTTGGCAAAAGCTTTGCGTCATCCACCACTCCAAGTCACTCGCGAACAAAATCTTTGCGATGAAGCGGCTCCTCACAGTGAGAATCGAGGAGGGAGATGATGTCATCTCCACCATGCAGTAGATTGAGTTGCTCACCTCGCAATGCAATGACGTGGGGTGGAAGATCGACATACAGCTGTTGGAGATGGCCCTCCTCATGGCCCTACCTGACAGTAAGGGACCACTCATCACCGTTCTCGGAGGATGGTTGAAGGACAAGCTCACCTATGGCGCGGTCACAGAGTACATCCGTAACGAGGCGCAGCGACGGAGCTGCGGGGAGTCCTTGTCTTCCTCATCAGCCCTCATCACCAAAATGCGTGGTGGTGGAAGTGGGGGCCGAGGAAGCGGCGACAAGGGCGGCTGCAAGAAGGGGGCCAAGAAAGGTGCATGCTGCAATTTTGGCAAGGAGGGCCATCGGGCCCGAGAGTGCCTGGAGGAGACGAAGACCGGCAGCAAAAATAGCAAGGGCAGGTCGCTCCTCAATGGGAACAAGAACCACTTCTTCAAGAAGGCCAACAGGTAGTGCCTGGATTCCAGGGCCGAGGAGCACACCCAAGTCGAAAAGGTGGGGTTTGTCACCTATGAGAAGTCCACCAAGGCAATGGTGGTTGCAAAGAACAAAGTCAAGCTGGCTGCCGACCAAGGCGACGTGGAGGTGGAAGTTGTGGTGGGCGAGAAGGAGTTGTGCACAATCCGTGATGTGCAGCACGTCCCCAGCCCGACTTCCATCCTAAGTGTCAGCCATTTGACGGACAAGGGATATGAGGCGCTCTTCCGCAGAAAAGGCGCAGTGGTGCGCATCAACGGTGACACCGAGGTCGTGCTGGAGGCGAAGCGCAAGGGAGGTCTCTACATCGTGGAGACCAAGGTGGTCCCCGCGGCATCCAACGCAGCAGAGTCGCAGGAGCATGTCGTCAACATGGCCATGGGAGGAAGCGCTGGTCTGGAGCTCTGGCACAGATAGCTGGGGCACTCGGCGCCCGCAACCATTAAGGAGATGGTGAAGCGCGACATGGTGCGCGACCTCGTCATCGAAAGTGCAGCAGACGCGACAACAGATGTAGTAGCGAACAAAAAGTGCGACCCTTACATTTATGGCCAGGCGCGGCGCAAGTATCAGAAACCAGGGTGCGGTTCCAACGTGGCCTGACGGGTCTGCTTGGCTCACGGCTATGTTTTGTGCAGGTTCTGAGTCTAAGCGTGAGCTTTCTGGTCGCCTCACGCTATGTTTCTGGGAGTTGAAGGTATTTGTGCGACAG
Organism: Penium margaritaceum; assembly: GCA_023375785.1. Classification (NCBI taxonomy): domain Eukaryota; kingdom Viridiplantae; phylum Streptophyta; class Zygnematophyceae; order Desmidiales; family Peniaceae; genus Penium; species Penium margaritaceum. The sequence goes on along the minus strand of SZWC01002569.1, from coordinate 203,179 downwards.
TCAATTTTGCGAAGGGAATAACGTGATTTTGCATTAGTTTTTGAATATGGACATAATCTAAACATTTGTAGGGCTAGTCATGAGGTCTTCAACGCACCAAACCGTACGCGATTCAGATAACCGTAGCTCCCGCTACATCAGTCCAAGCGCAGCACCCCAAACTCGCCGCTCACTCGGCGGCGCGCACCACGTTGCCCGCCAAGGCGCCTTCACACATCAAGGACCCATCAAAATGCCATTCCGGAGGTGCAGATGTCCCTACGCGTAGTGGCGGCGCCCCTTCCGCCTTAGGGGTCTGTTTTGATGAGTTAATCATCGAGTTTGGTGATGGGGATGGATGTGGGTCGAAACCCGTTTGCGGACCTGCAGTCGGAATTTTGACGAAGTCCCCGAGTAACAAAATATACTACTGAGTTCCGGACGCCGAGCCAGAAATTTGGATAAGTCCATCAGTAAAAAAATGCACTACTGGCATTCGGCGGATCATTCGCTGGACGCCTCGGCAGCCCTTCCGGAGCAAAATCTCTGGATGGACTTTTGTTGCTCAGTCAGGTGGATTATCCACCTCCAGTCGAATCGCGGTCGACTCCCAGAGCCGCCGCGCACACCCCAACTTTGGAAGCCCATATCTCCCTCGTTACTTGTTTGATATCGGTGAGACAACTTTCAGGGGCAATCCTCTACTTTAGGATTCGAGCAATCCTCGAGTCGCCAGATCCGTTGAAAATGATTTTCCTCTCTCTGGCGGCTCATCGGCGCCTCCCGGCGCCGCACTTGGGCATGCAAAGGGGCAAATCTTCAACAACAAGCCGTTCAATGAGAACGAAGCTCATGCAAAAGAATTTTTGGAGGTTGTGCACAACGACGTGTGCGAACTGTTCAAAGCACCGTCAAACAGTAGCTTGAGGTACTTCATCACCTTCATTGATGACTGTAGCATAAAGCTCTACATGTACTTCATGAAGCGGAAAGGCAAGGTCCTGGACCGGCTGAAGGAGTACGTCGCAGAGGTGGAATGGCAGACTGGCCAAAGGTCAGAGCACTACGCAGCAACAATGGTAGAGAATATGTGGGCTGCAGCGGGTGGATGAAGCAGCAGGGCATCAAGTAGGAACCCACTACGCCATACTTGCCACAATCCAACGAAGTGGCGGAGTGGGCGAACCAGACGCTGCTCAACATGGTGCGGACCAAGCTTGTGGATGCGGAGTTTCCGCGAGGATTCTGGATGGAGGCTGTGCCTACACCGAGCTACACCATCAACCTCACCCCAACAGCGGTGCTGAAGGGTAAGGGTGGCTGGAAGACGTCACAGGAGGTTTGGAGAGGGCGCAAGCCAAACGTGGCGCACCTGAACGTGTTCAGATGCAAGGCGTACGCAATGGTGCAGGCGGCGCAACAACATGACAGCAAGCTGGAATTGTGGGCAAAGCTGTGCTTGTTCCTCGGCTACGAGAGCGCGCAAAAGAAGTATCGCCTCTAGGACCCGTGCACACAAAAGATCATCCGCAGCCGTGATGTTGAGTTCGACGAGCAGCAGAGCTTCAGCAGCAGCAGCAACGACATGAGCGCTGCGAACAATCCAAAAGAGGGAGAGTGATTCCAGATTCTTGATTACTAGGAGGAGCCGACAGATGCGGAGGTCGATGATGCGGCGTCCGAGTGCCGCAGTGCAGCATGTGCAGCAACCGATGCGGAGGACTCCGACGACAATACGGCTAGAGTGGAGTGTTGTTTTTTCTATGCCCCATGGCCACTGCTATGGCTTGACAGACAGGTTGGGCATGCTTTGCTCCCTTGGAGTAAGTCCCCGAAACCTTGTTCGTGGTGCAAGTCCAAGTGAGACACCAGAAGTGTAGCGCAACGGATAGCATGTTGGACTTAGGAACAAAAGGTCCTACGATCAAGCCTTGATGTGCGTAGGAAGATTTTTGACCTTCCTGCACGGGGGAAGCTTCTTAGACATTTCTCCATGCATGAGGAGAGTACGCCGCTTGGCAGTCAGTGGATGCGCCAATTGGCAGACTGGTGAGGTGGTGTGGAGTGACCACCCCAAAAGTGCCACTGCCCACACACCTTAGAAGCCACGCTTAGGACTATATGTACCAGGCTCATTACTCATTCTAATTACACATTCTGGCCTTAGATTCACCTCACAGAGTTGTCCAACTAAGGAACAGTATAAAGAAGACACTGGTTGGTCTAAGCCCCAGGAGTTAGTCTTTGACTGGCAGCTTGCACGAAAGTGACCAAGTGTTAAGTGGACACAGTTTCTAGCAAGTGATTGCCTAGGAACTGCTTAGTGTGGAACCGTGATCCTGAGGGTGATATCTTCTCCTAGCTGAAATGTTAGGAGCGGACAGCAGGAGCTATTGTGTCAGCCCTGTTTTCTAGTATGTTTGCCTCAGGCCGGTTGACAAAGGGTTATGGGCCCACACTGAAAAGTTGTAAGGCACGCTTTGCTCAACTCTGGTTCTCTCTCTCCAAGTGCGCATATCAGCTCCATCAGCTCCATCAACTCCATGTGCTTCATCAGCCGCAATGGCTGAACTTGCACCTAGCACACAGGGACCAAGGGCAAGCTCTGACCTTGGATGCAGGACCCTTTGGTCCCAACTAGGACACGCTCTGCCCTTTGAGGCAAGTCTCTGGGTGTGCTAGTGGAATCTGTCTTCTCTGTTTGCAGGCAAACATTGGCTGGAGGGGTAAGCAATGGAACTGCACCTTTAAACCGGTAGCAGACATCAGCTAACATCAGCCTACATCGGCCTCAACGTAGCAGAAACGCAGATTCCAGAAGAGGGCAGCCAAAATGGCTGGCCCATCAGGAGTAGTGGGGGCTGCCATAGGGCAGTCGTCAAACACAACAGGGGCTGTCGTACGGCAGTCTTCAAACTCGACAGTGGCTGTCACAGGTCAGACTACTAGAGCAACAGTGAGTGCTACCGCACTGCCGCAAGGTCTCGGATCTTTGGGAGGAATCCCGGTCTTTGAGGGGAATGACTTTCCGCTCTCGAGATGGCAGCTCGAATTGGCAATGGAAGTGCGCAGGTTCATCAAGTTACTGAAGGGAGAGGAGCAGGTTCCTACGGTGGGCTGACCCGAGCACGAGGCATGGATGGAGCGGAATGAAATTTTCATTTCATTCCTAAGCAATGCGATTGCTAAGAAATATGTTCACATCATTGCCGGGTACACGCTGGCTTCCGAAGCTTACGACAAGCTCAAGCGCGTGCACCAATCCACCTCCCTCGCAAACAGATTATTCATCCTACAACGGTCAATCAGCATGCGGGTGAATGAGGGGGAATCAATCCCCAAATTCCTATACGATTTTGAAGGACTCCTTGGCGAGGCTCGCTAGATGAACTGGGACCTTGACGAAAACATGCAAGCCATGATCCTCCTCATGGCGCTACCGGAGAGCTGGAAAGAGGGCAAGCAACAAATGACGCCACAACAAGTTTGGTCAGGGAAGAAGCCGGACGCATCCCACCTGAAAGTTTTTGGCTGCACCGCATGGGTAAAGGTCCAGGCGGGTGAGGGTGCCGGTAAGCTGGATGCAAGAGCGCGAAAGTGCGTTATGGTGGGCTATGAGACGGCCCACAAGACATACCGCTTGTAGGACCTGGTAGGAAGAAGACTCATCACCAGCCGGGACGTAACCTTTGACAAAAGGAAACCAGGCAAGGAAGAGATGCTTGATCCCACGCAAGCTCCAAAACAAAGAGAATGGTTGGTGCTGCTGGAGTCAGGAGATCAAGCTCTTCAAAACTGGCAAGTGATTCCAGTGCGACAGGCCGTGAAGAACACTGGTGTCGCAGGGAGAGCGGCTGCGCACGCTGACACAGCGGCGAGCTCCGACACAGATTCGGAGACGTCCGAGGCCTCTGAAACCAGCTCAGAGGCCAGTGGCTCTTCAAAACAAGAAAACTTAACTTCATGTTAGCCAACAGCACAGGAGCAACAGCATTGCAAAGATCCACCAGCAATGAAACGTCATAGCACACGACAAAGAAAGCAAACTCCAAAGTACGACGCTGACACCGGAAGCTGGACTGGACTGAGCTGGTCCTGTTTGGCTCAGGGAGAGCCGCTCATTGTGGCTGAGGCACTGGCAAGGCCAGATGCGGCCAAGTGGAAGGAGGCGGTGGACAGCGAGCTTGCGTCCGTCAAAGAAAATGGTACATGGGTGCTGGTGGACAGACCCGCTAACGCTCACGTGGTGGTCTCGAGGTGGGTGCTCAGGTTGAAGCGGAATCAAGATGATAGCATCAACAAGTACAAGACAAGGGTCATGGAGAAAGGATTCTCACACCGTGCAGGGTCTGAGTACGATGAGACCTTTGCACCGGTCGTCACGTTTGCCTCCATCAGGTCCCTGCTTGCCGTCGCTGCCGCCAAAGACCTTGAGATCCACCAGATGGATGTGAAGACAGCTTTCCTTTTTGGGAAGCTCAACAAGGAGGTGTTAATGGAGGTACCGGAAGGTGTCAAAGCACCCGAGGGTAAGGTGTGCAAGCTGGTGAAGGCGTTGTATGGGCTGGAACAGGCCCCACGGATCTGGTACAAGGAGATGGACAACTTCATGGCTAAGATTTCCTTTGCACATTGTTAGAATGACCCTAGTGCCTATGTGCGGGAGGACAAACGTGGCTTGCTCCTCGTGGCATTGTACGTGGACAATCTTATCATGTTTTTGTCCTCGCAGGAGGCCCTTACGGACCTCAAGAAAAATCTTGTCAGCAAGTTCAAGATGAAGGTCATGGGACCTCTCGAGTACTACCCCGGGATTGCTGTTCACCGCAACCGCAAAGGAGGCACCATCGAGCTCAACCAGACCAAGTATATCATGGATGTCTTGAAGCACTACAACATGGAGGACTGCAAACCCTTGAGCACCCCCATGCCCTCCGACTGCAAGCTCTCCTCCTCCATGTCACCAAGCAACAAGGCAGACCGGCGGGAGATGCAAAACATACCGTACCAGTCCGCCGTTGGGAGCCTCATGTATGCGATGGTGGGAACGCGACCTGACATTGCTTATGCAGTGGGCCAGGTGAGCTGGTTTGTGGCCAACCCTGGGCCAGAACATTGGCAAGCCGTGAAGAGAATTTTTTGCTATCTCAAAAAGACTTGCCACATGGGACTTCAGTTTGGAGGTCTAGAAGGATCAGCCTCGCTGCGACTGACATGCTACAGTGACGCGGACTGGGGAGGGCGGATTGACGACAGGAAGTCCACCTCGGAATTTTTCTGTCTTCTCAACGGTGGTGTGTTCTCATGGGTAAGTAGGAAGCGGGACTGCGTCTCGCTTTCTGTAGCTGAGGCGGAGTACATTGCACTCTCCACAGTGCACTGGGCAACACAATGGCTTCACAGTTTGCTTGATGAGATCAAGGCACCGCAAGAGGAAGCAACGGTCATCCGCATCGACAACCAAAGTGCCATTGCAATGGCAGAGGATGACATGATCTCCCGGCGTACAAAGCACATCGACATTCGGTACCACGACTCACGTGACCTTGTCGCCAAGGGTGTTGTGGGACTGGAGCATGTTGCAACCAAGAAAATGCTTGCCGACTTCTTGTTGCTGTCTGCAAAGTCGCCAGACAACAACTTGCAAGTTGCAGGTGCTAGAGAAGTCGGCATGGTGGATGCAAGAGATGAGAACTAAAGACCAAGAAAGTTGACGTGCACAAACACAACCCAGAGCTACAGGTTCATGCGGGGGAAAACTACCACAGCAGGTGGCCTAAGGTGCAAGGGAGAGACTGTTTTTTTTTCTATGCCCCATGGCCACTGCTATGGCTTGACGGACAGTTTGTGCATGCACTTCTCCCGTGGAGTAAGTCCCCCAAACCTTGTTCATGGTGCAAGTCTAAGCGAGATACCAGAGGTGTAGCACAACGGATACCATGTTGGACTTAGGAACGAGAGGTCCAGCGATCGAGCCTTGATGTGCGGAAGAACGTTTTTGACCTTCCTACACAGGGGAAGTTTCTTAGACATTTCTCCATGCATGAGGAGAGTACGCCACTTGGCGGTCAGTGGATGCACCAATTGGCGGACTGGTGGGGTGGTGTTGAGTGCCCACTCCAAAAGTGCCACTATCCACACACCTTAGAAGCCACGCCTAGGACTATACATACCAGGGTTATTCCTCATTCTAATTACACAATCTGGCCTTAGATTCTCCTCACAGAGTTGTCCAACTAAGGAACAGTATAAAGAAGACACTAGTTGGTCTAAGCCCCAGGAGTTAGTCTTTGACTAGCAGCTCGCGCAAAAGTGACCAAGTGTTAAGTGGACACAGTTCCAAGCAAGTGATTACCTAGGAACTGCTCAGTGTGGAACCGTGATCCTAAGGGTGATATCTTCTCCTAGCTGAAATGCTAGGAGCGGACGGCAGGTGCTATTGTGCCGGCCCTGTTTTCTAGTGTGTTTGCCTCAGGCCGGTTGACATGGAGATCCGGCCGTCGAAGGAGGCACCACGGGTGCCAAAGTTTGCACTCCCGGTGGAGTTCACGTCGGGCGTTGGAGAGAAATCCTCTGGACGTGCCGCCCGTTTGGTCGATGTTTCGCCGGAGCGGGAGAGATCCTTCGGGAGCCGTCTGGTCGATGATTCACCAGAGCTGGCAGAGTTGGAAGGATCGCAGCAGAGCGACGAGACGCCACCAAAACCATCGCGCCGCAACGGGAGGCAGCGAAGAGCGGGGAGGCGTTTCGACGCAGGCACCGGTCATTGGATCGACATGATGCTGTGCATGCTGGCTGCATCAACAGAGCCGACGACCATGCAAGAGGTGCTTGCGCGGCCCGAGGGGAAGCAGTGGGACACCGCCATCAAGTCAGAGTTGGCGTCCATTGCTGAAAATGACACATGTCAGCTGGTTGGCAGGCTGAAAGACGCCAAGATCATCGGCTCCAAGTGCGTCTTCAAGACCAAGTTCACAAAGGAAGGTGTGGTTGACAAGCACAAGGCGCGGCTCGTGGCGAAGGGGTACACACAGCGTAAGGGCAAGCACTATAATGAGACGTTCGCCCCCGTCGCCAAGTTCACAAGCATCCGGGCGATCCTTGCGGTGGCAACCGTAAAGGATATGGAGCTCCACCAGATGGACGTAAAGACGGCCTTCCTCAACTGCATCATCAACAAAGAAATCCACATGGAGGTTCCGGAGGGGGTGGAGGCGCCGAAGGGCAAGGTGTGCAAGCTGTAGAAGTTCTTTTACTGGCTAAAACAATCACCCCGATGCTGGTACAAACAGATGGACAGCTTCATGGCACAACTCGGCTTCAAGTGCTGTGAGTCGGGTCACAGCGTGTACATGCGACGCACCAAGAAGTTCCATCAGATTGTCACACTCTACATGGAAGATCTGATCCTGTGCTCCTCAAAACCTGCCGAGCCTAAAGCAGCTAAAAGAGCAGCTGAGCAACACGTTCCAAATGTTGGACATGGGGCAGCTGGAGTTCCTCCTCGGAGTGAGCATTACGCGAAACCTGAGGGCATGCACACTTGAGCAGGGGCAGGCCAAATACTTGGCCAAGGTGATCAAGCGGTACGGCATGGAGGACTGCAAACCAGTGTGTAGTCCTATGTCCACGACCTGAAATCTAAATGTGACAATGGCGCCGCAAACAAAGAAGAGTGGGAGGATATGGCAGGGGTGCCCTACCAATCGGCAGTAGACAGCCTCATGTACGCCATGGTGGCGATTCGACCGGACCTGGCCTATGAGGTGGGCCAAGTGAGGGTACGTGGCCGATCCAGGGCCACTACACTGGCAGGTGGTCAAGCGCATCCTCCGCTACCTACAAGCGATGCGGCACGCCCGCCTGAGGTTCGACGGCAAAAAGCGGACGGACCCCTTGCATCTTGTCTGCTACACGGATGCAGACTATGCTGGGGATTTGGACAAGTGGAAGTCCACATCCGGCTATGTGTTCTTCCTCGCTAGTGCAGCAGTTTCGTGGTGCAGCAGGAAGCAGGACTGCGTCGCCACCTCCACAGTGGAAGCCGAGTACATCACACTGGCCAAGGCGGTCAAGAAGGCGGTGTGGCTCCGCACTTTGCTGGGGGAGCTGGACATGCGGCAGCAGGAGCCTACGGTGGTGCAAGAGGACAACACCTGCTCCATCTCGCTGACCAACAATCCGACGTAGCACAAGAGGACAAAGCACATTGACGTGCATTACCACTACGCAAGGGACATGGTCGAGAAGGGGCAGGTGGTGCTACACCACTGCAGCACGCACAACATGCTTGCGGATTACTTGACCAAAGTGCAACCCGCAGACCGGCACGCGATGAGCATGGCCGGACTTGGGATGACCAGCTATGATGGGCTGGAGGGCACAGCGGAAGATGACTGAGAGCAAGCAGGAGCAGTGGGCATGGCAGGTGCAAAGGGGAGAATGCTGAAAATTTGCCCCCCCGCATGTCCAAGTGCGGCACCAGAAGGCGCCAACGAGCCGTAAGAAAGTGAAAACTCTGCTCCGGCAGATCTGGCGTCTTGATGATTGCTTGGATACTTAAATGGATGATTTTCCCGTAATTCTGACAAGTTGCTGAATGTGGCGGAAGTTGTTTCGCCGGAATCGGACAAGTATCAAGGGAGATATGGCCTTCCAAAGTTGGGGTGTGCGCAGCGGCTCTGGGAGCCGGCTGCGGCTCGAAATCCGGTGGATAATCGACCAGATTGAGTAACAAAAAAACCATCCGGAGAAATTGCTCCGGAAGGCCTGCCCGGGCGTCCGGTGGATAATCCACCTGATCAGGTGGCTCATCCACCGGATCCTGCAGTGCAGGTTGTTACTGAGGGACTTAGCCAAAATCATGGCTCGGTGCCCGAAACTCAGTAGTACGTTTTGTTACTCGGGACTAAAGTCAAAATTCTGACTGCAAGTCCATGGACAGGTTTCGAACCTCGTCACACCCCATCACCAAACTCGACCCAAAAGTGGAGAAGATGCGTGGAAACAGCGCAGGGGACCCATACATCACGTTCAATGAGATGTGCGCCTTGGGAAAGGTGCTTTGCACGTAAAGGAAGGCGCCACAGCGTGTGGCGGCGTCAGGCCTCTGTGGTAGGTGAGACCTGCGCTTTGGCAAGCGTAACTTGGGCTTTTCTTGGCTGAATTGCGTGCGGTTTCGTGCATTGCAGAGATCATGACTAGCCCTAAAAATGTTGTAATCATGTCCATGTACAAAAACTAATGCAAAATCACGTTATTCCTTTCAAAAAAGTGACTATCTTTGAATTCCTGCTCACATAGCGTGAAGCGACCAGGAAGCTCATGCTCATTCTCAGATTCGCCCAAAACAGAAGACGTGAACCAATAGAGTCAATCACACCAACTTTTGGACTGCATCCCACGGATTCATCGTGACAGTCCGATCCTGCTAACCTTAGAAGACCAACGGCTCAGATGTGGCTGACGAGTTTGGAGGTATACTTCACCACTTTTGGGGTCAGCGACGAACATAAAAAGATTGACCTCATGGCCGTGGTTTTGCGTGGCACGGCGCTAAGTTTGTGGTCTGATCTAAAGGCCATGCAATGGCAGTAGGAGATCGATGGAGCATCGTCAACAGCCAACGGTGCCCGTCTCATATCAGTGACCATAGGAGTCCTACCCTTGGAGCAGATCAAACCACAGTGGCAAGACGCGCTGATGCCACCAACCAACCGGAACGAATTCTTGCAGGATGCTCACACAATTCAGATGGCTGAACAAAAAGGCTAACGCAGAGTTCAAGCTCGAGCGACTTCGTCAGCAGTCCAGCATGGCAGAGTACACATGTACATTCCGCGAGATCATCAACAAAGGAGACATTGCCCCCAACGAGCTCTGTTTTCACTATGACAACCACCTCAAGCGAGACATCCGGAGAGCAATTGCTATCTTCTGCATCCAAACCAACTTGCCACGGATGATTGCAAGAGGAGAAAGGGTCAAAGCGTCGACTACAACGCTCAGATCCAAGCATCCTACGGCTGGCGACCTCCCAACCACAATTACCGTGGTAACAGAAAAGCCAATCAGTGGACACCTCGACTCCGATAGAAGTGGACACCGTCGACCAACGAGAAACGCACACCTGCTATAACAACGGAAAAATTTTGCACATCATTCGCAACTGTCCGAGCAAGGAGCTGGCCAAAAATGGGGGGAAGTCGTACAAAAATGAGTTGAGAAACGGCAAAGAACAGGAGTGAAAGGCACAACTCTTGTCTGTGAGGAGTGATCTACGCAAAAAAATTGCCCGTCTGAATGGCCTACATCATGGCAGAGGGTTTATGAGATCGCGAAGTTTGACGAGGGGTATGAGAACGACCAACTGGTTTCACTTCTCAAATTCCAACCTTGAGGATGCAAGAGTCGCAGAACGATACCGGCACTATTGGATGGAGGAGCTTCTCACAGCTTCGTAAGCAACGACATGGTTCGCAAGCTGGGTTTGCAGACCAAACCAGGGGTGTTTAAAGGAAAAACCATCGACAAGAGGCTACAGATACGGAGACTCCGAGAACCACTACAAATAGAAGTGGGCGATCTACGTGATGTAACGGTCTGGAGTTCCCGTCCAATAAGTGATCACAAAATCTTTCCCGGGCTAGATTTCTTGTACTGGCACAATCCACAGGTCAACTGGAACAATGGCGATGTCTACGTGGAAATCGGTGGCGCAAAGCGACAACTCCCGCAGGTGGGACAAAAGACAATTGCGGAGATGGAAGTAGCAAAGGAAGCCGCGGTAGTAAGAAAACGACAACCTGATATAGCTCAACGTGGTCAAGCACTGTATACAACGAGGAACTCATGCTTGGCTCATACACCTTGAGCCAATGGAAGAAGCGGAAGTGGTAGCAGCTGAATCGTCAGCCTCATCAGCCCCAACTTCATCAACAAAGTTCACAATGGTACCCAAAGAGTTCGCACCACTCATCCAAGAGTTTGCAAACGTCTTCCCCAACGAACCCTCGAGAACCCTACCTCCTCAAAGAGACATTGACCATCGCATCGAACTGAAACCAGGCAGCCAACCCACAGTTCGAGCGGCCTACTAGATGACTTTGCTCATCCCATAGGCCCCTTTGCACTGTCCTCTTTTGTGTTCGGCGCAAACATCGGCTCCAGTGAAGAACGGTAAGCAAGAAATGAACCACAGGCTATCAAGACAGCCAGTCAACTTGCGAAGTTTGTTTACGACATGCACGTCGTTCATGACTTAATACTTCGAACAAATAGTGGATAAAATTTTCATAATTTTCCATTTTCGCATGCAAGATGAAAAACATGGCCACTATTGTCATTTTGTTTTCAACGATGGACACTGCTGGCATATCCTTTTTTACTATGGGCACCGCCGTCTTTTTGTTTTTTTACTATGGATACCGGTGATTTATCGACCCAAACGATGGACACCGTTGTATTTGTGCCCTTTAGAATTTGGGACACTTGAGAAATTTGTAAGTAGTGGTAAGTGTACTTTGATGACAAGTGTTGCAATGATCAAACATATATACACACAAGTGTCGAGATATGAATGAGACATAGTCAGGGTCATCGGGTCTATTGTCAAGCGACGCGTGCAAATCCGCATCGTGAGTGCTCAGATTTGAGAAGGTCCGGTGAGAAATCGGGGGGCTTCAAGAATCGACTGTGAAGATGCGAGATGCATCTTCATAAATCCATATTTGTCTTGGTGCGTCAAAATTCGACTGAAAGTTCATGACACTTCTTTCGTAGATTCACGAGAGTGGTCAAAGTTGTCAGGTGTTTTGGGAAGATTCACTCGAGGCAAGGATAGTTGGCCGGATTGCCCTCAAACTTTGGACTATAGAGGTCTCACGACGCGACGGAACCGTGAATAATCAAGGCGTGGGCTTGAATATGGAGATGTCAGCCCACGGTTCCATCAGAATAGGGAGTGGCTGCAGAAGTCAAGGTGGCTGTGTGGGACGGGATTTTTGTCGCTGACGTGTCTTGCAGGTTTTACAGAAGTTGGCCATGTTGGATTGCATTTTGTCCCACTGGTTTTTTTTTGCCAGATTTTTCTGCGTCTAGTCATCTCTGAAGTGTCCGCTTGGTCCTGTGTCGTGGCATTCTATCAGCCGCATACGGTGAATTTCGTCGTTCGGGGGAACGAACACCTGGCAAGTGAATCGCCATCGCCAATAGGGTGGGTCGTACCAGAATTTCTCCTTGCCATATCCGCCATGCTGGTAATAGCCTCGTGTAAGCAGCTGCCGAGATACGGGTCTTGCTGTAGCTGTAGTGTTGCCGCCTTAGCCATTGAATCTGGTCAGCGGCTGAGTGTGTCTGCCGATTTGATTTTGCCTAGCCAGTACTTGATATCGTTGTCCAACCCGGATTCAAAGAACTCCATCTATCAGGTTTGACGTCGACTAACGTTTGGCCGCATCTTCAAATGTTTCAACGCATGGTGGTCGATGCGCACGATGCATTGGCGGCACTCCACATAACACCGCCATGTCCTAAATGCATGTACGACCGCCCGTATTTCTTTCTTGTGCATGGCGTAGTTGAGTTCCGGTCCTCACAGGTTTTGAGACATGTATGCGACCGGTTGCTTGCCATTGACATGGTCTTGCAGGAGGACTGCGCCAATGTCCCAGTCTGAAGCATCCCCCACCGCCACTCATATTCTTTTCGAGTGAGGTTGGAGAGAGGCGCTGACACTCGGGTGTAATCCCATATTAAACGCCAATAGTAATTCTAAAAGCCGAGGAACATTTAAACGTCTCAAATGTTGGTCGGCGCCGGCCAATCAGCGAATACTGCCACTTTCTTCGGATCCATGGTGATCCATCCGCCGTTGATGATGTGACCCAAAAACTCAATTGAACAGCGGCCGTAGTCGAAATTCATGAGTTTTTTTGGAAAAAATCTCTCTTTGTAAATATTTAAGAGCTTTTCGAAGATATCCATCGTGCTCCTCTACGGTGGGGCTGTACACCAGAATGTCGTTGAGGAACACCATGGCAAAATCGTCGAGGTATGGGCGGAAGATGTTGCTCATTACCTCCATGAATGTTGCTAGGGCATTTGTAAGTCCGAACGACATTACCGTGAAATCGAAATGCCCGTAGCGAGATCGGAAATCCATCTTCTCGATGTTTGTGTCTGCCACGCGTTTCTAGTGATAACCACTGTGCAAGTCGATTTTGCTGAAATTTTGAGCCCCTCGGAGTTGGTTAAAAAGTTTATCGGCTCTAGGTAGAGGGTAGCAGTTTTTATAGTAACGTCGTTCAACGCACGGTAGTCCATGCACATTTGCATCATACCAGTTTTCTTTTTGATGAAAAGTACTTGTGCGGTGTATGGGGACGTGGATGGGCGGATGAACCCGTGACTGAGCATCTCGTCAAGAAACTTCTTCAACTCAGTCAGCTTGTGACGGGTGGTCTAATGGACGTGACCAGTTGCAATGAGATATTGTGCACGGTGGAATTCACCGACGCCGTGCGCACCATCAATGGACATCGGTGGCTTGTGCCGACGTCCCCTCAGGGTCACGCGAATGTTGCGAGCAAGATTGCCATGTGGCTGAGAGATGCGTGTGATGCGTATGGCCCATTTTTACGTGGATACAAGCAGCTACATTCTGACCACCGGACATTGTAGCCGCACATTCCAAAACGCAGAATTCAACTGGTCTAGTTGTTGTTTGTACCGGTTTGCACTATGAACAGGTACTGACGGGTGTACTTCAGGTACTTCCCCATCAATCCATTGCGCTAAGTTTACACATTGAGTCAAACTTTGACTACACGTTGGATCGAAATGGACACCATCGTCCGTCCAAATGGCATGGCACATGATGGATGGGGCACTCCCGTAGCGGACGTTGTGGCGGCTCATCGGGCATGGGTCGCATTGAAGGAGGAGTGGGAGCCGTATGTAGCACGCAACGTACAGTTGGGCCATGAAGTACCATCATGGGCCCTACCTCCTGTGACCCCGGAACACATGGCATGGAACTTGGGATTGCCCATGCCGAGTAGTAGGCCATCCAACTGTCCCGAGCCATGGGAGCTGTGGGCATGGACCAAGACACCAAGTCCGTAGTGACTACTTTGCATGCTGCTGTTGTTATCTTTTAGGCAATTCATGTCCACCTTGCCTAGTCTTTTGACTGGCATGTGAGATAATCTGTGTGGAACATGTTTTTGCCGTCACAAACTTTTACGTAATCTTGTAAACGTCTCGGAGGCTTGACGTACGGTTTATGGGCATAATTGTCTTGTTATCATAGTGTTTAGGGTGTATTGTGTATTTTCTACATGGCATCATTATGGGCATTTCAGCATTAATTCCCTGACAATTATGGGATGGGTTGTTTTGATCTCTACAGCTACGCTATTGCAGTTTGTTTGAATACATGACTTTTGAATACATGACTATGAGAGTGCGTTGGAAGTGTTCTTTTCTACATAGCCTCCAAAACATTGCTCATGTGTACTGAATACATGATCATGAATGTACTTTGGTATGGGACATGGATGAATATCTATGGCATGAGAAATGGATACAATTTCTATTTATTGCATAGCTAATGGAATTCATTGTTTCAATGGACACAATTGTCACGTTAACAAAGTACTACATCTCTCCAGACATCCACGAAGAAGCACTACTACTCAAACCACTCTTCATCCAACCACTTTGGATCCAGGACACTACAGAACTAAAGCCGCTCACACACCTCACATCCACATCCCTGCCATCCCTCACAGAAGTAATGCATCAAGAAAATGTCCTCATCCTCTCAATGTGGGTCAACCCCTTCGTCTGCATCGTCTTCTTCTTTGTAGAAAATGTCTCCCCAGTACACATCATCTGATTCTCCTTCACTTGTACAGCCATCCATTGGAATTTCATTCTTGTACATGGTGGTACACCGGCACATCCCTACAAATACTGTAGTTCTTCACTGCCACAAAAAGGTATAGAGAGTCTGACACACTAATGTTGTCTAACTCCCGAGAGGAAAACCACGGACAAGTCAAGTGGATCACATGAATTCATGTTTGAACTTCCTTGGCCAAGTGCTTAGACAAAAGAGATAGTCAATGCAAAGGGAATGAAATGAACATTGCAGTGTACCATTTTGTAGATCTTTTTGGTTTTTTCTTTTGAATGACTTTCAACACACATAGAATTTGGAAATCATTCATCAAATGAAAAGTACTGAGAAGTTCAACTCTAACAGAAGCTGACTTTTACAAACCTACCAACCTAACTACACACA
>SZWC01002569.1:173232-185955 GCA_023375785.1 Penium margaritaceum | reverse complement strand
GGGGGGGAGAAAAGGGGCGTTCCCCCTTCTCTCTCTCTCTCCCGCGGGCCAACGGCCAATGGGGACGGAGAGGGAGTGTCCCACTCCCCTCCCCCTCACTTGGCCGACGACCTAAGGGGGGAGGAGTTGAGGCGCCCTCCCTTCTCCCCTCTCTCAGAGGGCCAACAGCCCAAGGGGGAGGCAAGGAGGCGACCTCCCTCTCCCTCCTCCCCCCTCTCCCTCTGACTTGGGCCGACAGCCCACGGAGGACGGAGGTGAGGAAGCTTCCTCCCTCCTCCTCGCCGCCAGGGGGTATGACACCGCAAACGACAGGCAAGATGATGGGTACGAAATAACAAGAACTTCCCCGCTCAACGAGCGCAAGTAGCGCAGTTGGTACCATCGGTGGTAGGATGCTGCGGGACTGAGGTTCGATCGCTTCGTGAGACACTATATGCTGTTTTATGACGGAGATTTTTCTCCTAAACAACATGAACTTGGAACCCGGCTGGTTCCAAAAACTGTCAAGAATAGTTTTCATTTGTTTGGCGACCGTTTTAGGCGCTGCAAAGAGGAGTTTGCAGCTCAAACTGAGCTCAAATTTGCGTGAAATGAAAATACCCACACACAAAAGAATAACTGAGTGCCGGTAGCACTAGAGGCGAGGACAATTTCCTCGGTTGAACTCGAGGTTTGGCCTTGTTGGCCGTGGGTTCACCGCAGTTAAAAGCGGCATGGAGCTCAGTCTGAGCTCTACAATATTTTGAGAAGTTCTCAATAATTGCCCTCAAATATTTTCCTTTTCATAGGAAAATGGGGAAGACCAGCAGTTTTCCCAACATACCACCGGGTGATGCTTGCAAGATTTCAAGCATCAAACAGAAAAGGCACTTGACGTGCCACATTTTTGTTCATTTCTCATGAATCATCAAGTTGAGGAATTCTATGTTAACCGTTTACAAAGACGTTCGAAACGGTAAAAACGTTTGTGGTCGAACCCGAGTGTTTAGTCAAGTTGACCATGGGTTTCGACGCAAAATCTAAAAGCTCTAGATGAGCTCTTCCGAAAATCAGCGGTTTTGATTTTCTTTTTCTTTTCTGTTCCAAAGCACAAAAAGGAGGAAAACCAATAGTTTTCCATGTCATGGACGGAAATCACTTGGAAAAGTTTCAATGCGAGAAATTTAGCACCGACAGTGCCGATTTCTTTCTGAATTAACCTCAAAGTTTGGGGTATAACGTGAGAAATCCCGGAAGGGGTGATCGTTGAGAGCCACGACATGGCTCAACGCGGGTCGTACATGCGCTAAACAATTTTGTTTGCGCAAAAGAGCCACTACGGCACCGGGTTACAAAACCACAACGGTGACGTACATCGAGACGAATTCTCTTAAAAGAAATGAATAAGGCACCGTACCTGTTGTGACCACTCGACGACTCACCTACTCGTCGCAACAATGCAAAATGTGCAGACAGCGCAAAACGAGTGTTGATTGCACGATTACACGGACGTGGACCACGTCACTGACGTAAGTGCCGGTTGCACTACGGGCAACAGCACAAGTGCCGGTTGCAAAAATTTTCTTGGTGTCGAACACGCCGTGAAAAAGTGTCAGTTGCGCTTAAATCAGGAATGCCAAAATCATTCGTGACGCTAGTGCCGAACGCATTGCTCATGGTCTACGAAGATATGACCAAAACAAATGCGGATTCTGTATTCACATGGGTGTCAATTGCACCAAGAATGTTCTTTGAATGGATTTTGACAAAACAAGAACGTGAGTGCCGATCGCACTCAAAACACAAACGCGATGGTGGAAATCCACGTGTGATGGTTGATTGACAAGTGCCGGTTGCACTTGGAATATGACCAACATGGAAAAGGCAATCGTAGCATTCACGCAAGTGTCGAACGCACGATTCCCATGAGCATTGAATCTATGACCAACAAGTGCGGCGATAAAACTATGTGCCAAATGCACCATTGTCATAAACGCCGATTGCACGATTGACAAGAATTGTGGGTTGCACTTTTGTTATGGGTGCCGAATGCACCACTGATACGAGTGTCGAACGCACTATGGCCATGAGCTCCGGCTGGACTAGCCACGCTAGTGTTGATGGTATAACGCTTGTTACAAGCTGCCGATTGCACCGATAACATGGGTACTGATCGCACCCCGTTGTATCAACTAGCAAAAACTAGGCAACCGTTGAATCGTCGTGCTAGCTTGCGATAGACCACCAGACAAAAGCATACCATCTATGCGCGGAGTGGTTCTATGGGCAAGAGCATTAAGCGCGTTTGTCAAAGCGCCGAAACCATGTCGTTTGGCGTTTGCAAGTCATCTCGACGAAGTCAACGATGGTCATACTGTCAAATCCTTCAAATGGAGAACCGACAGGTATGGCTAGAAACAATCACAGACAATTGTGGTGATCGGAGGTATGCCCGAACGGCGTAAAAAAACCACAACGATCTCGGTCGCCACCGACAGTGACGACCATTCACCCTGCCGATTGCAGTTTGGGAAGGTACTTCCAAAGAAGTACGAACCAAATTCTATCGGATGGATCACGTATGATGAGGACGCTTTCCTCAAAACTTGACCATGCTAAAGGTGGACGAACTCCTCCCTCTCCATGATGGAACGTGCTACAAAAGCCTAGTCGGTTGAGCACCAATTCCAAAACATGCACGGCTTGCATTACCGCAAGGGGTCAGCGCACATAATCAAGCACCAGAGACAACCCACTTTTCAATACGTGCACGACATGTACAAAAACCTAATTCACTAAGTGTTGGTGCGTCGATCACGGTACTCAATTATGGATAAGTTAGACAGTCGAATGATCACAACAATTTTGTGACATTTGAACAAGCTGACAATATCAGTTGATGTCTTGGATAAAAATGACGACACCATTTCACCAAACAAGTAGTTTGGTGGGTGCAGGACGTGTACCATGACAATCGCACGTCCCATTGCGCTACAATGTTCAAAGGCGAATGTGATCATTTCATGACTGTGTCCGTGTCATGACTATGTCATGAGATGTAACCTGGCCTGTTAGCACGCGGACTTTAATCCTCGAGGATTGCCATCGTGCTGCCTGTACACACTGTGTACTGGATGCATCAGTACCTTTTGGAGGTTCTCTGCATCATCAGTCATGGCCGATGCAAACATCGGTCCGTGATGGAACGTGTCAAGGATGATACGCTTGAATAAAGTTCCAATGGCAAAACCATTAACGCCCTCTCACTCGGTGAATGATGGATTCAAATCGGGGTGCCCGACAGGTACCGACAATAAAAAGGTACATGCGTGTACTCACAATCCTGTTCAGGAGACAATGATTACTGTCAATGGAGGTTGTATTTGCGCCAGAGAGGGGCAGAGACTCTTTGATGGGTCCTCCATGATTTGAGATGCCGCAGTGCGGTGGTCAAGGATCGCAAGAGTCAATTATGGCGTATGACAAGATTGACCGAATGTCAAAAGTGAACAAACTTGAAGGCGACACCTTCAGTCTATCATCACCCGGTGAGTGAACATGTCAGACATTGATAAACAAACATACATGAACCGACGTTGATCACATGAATACATCCACATTTTGGTGAAAATCCATTTCAGAGAAAGTGAGCGACACCATTTTCTACCTAATGGCGCTCTAGAGAGCTATGACGGTCTCATAGAATTGCTACAAACCAACTACGACATAGTTGGTATCATGTCAAGGTCTAGGTTTTGTGATCGCAGCTTATGACCGTGGAGACAATCCATAAGCCGACAACTTTATGCTAACAGTGTGTTAGCACCTACATCTTGGTGGTCCGACCGACCACACGAGTCATAATCAACACAAAGGTAAAATGATGACTAGTGTGTAAAAAATGTTGATGTGAAGGGACTCTTCAAGATGGACCTTGAGAAACGATGTTTCTCATCAGATTCTTTTGATGTTCAGAGAAACGTCTCAAAGTTGAGGCCATTGTGACATAGTACACTAGTTGTGTACGTCACGTTCTTCAAACATAATGCAGATGGATTCCGGTCATACCAAGGCATGGTGTAGCACCAGCCATCCAATTTGTTGGAACAAAACCAATCTTCGAGAGAGATCATAATGACTACGGTGTAGTCGAACCATGCTTCACTGACCTGAAAGGTCATGGTGAAGCGACTCAAGCCCCTTGCTTTCGGGGATGGTTCAATTGAAGTTCATTGTCGAACACAAGTAGAATACAATTTTGGATGTCGCTGCGGTGGTATCCACAATGGTGGATGTTTGCCGGGATTTCTTCAATGAGGGCGATCCCCTCCACGAGTGCTTCGGGCGAGGCATATGGAAAATACTCCATTGAATGGAAGTACCAAATGTACATAATAGAAGACATTGAAGCAACACGGATTGTTGCAACTTGACAAACATAATCCATTGACGGGATCTTGAATGGAACCCTTGTACACGATTATGTTATCGCAAAAAATTCAGGAACTAGTTGTTCCAGGAGCACCGGATGTGATTCAGAGGTGTTTGATCACAATCACATGGAACTAACACCCGAAAGGTGTTCTTCCAACTTGTATCGAGATGATGGTGATCATGGTACACCCGTTTGGTGAATACCGCACGATGAACACTTTGTCCGTGGATGGAATCCATGGTTGTTGAGATTGGTTATCTCAATTGACCTAGTTCAAAAGCGGTGTGCTTTTGACGGGGACATGAGCGGCAGCCTACGGTACCCATTTCAGACAGAAATGAGGGGATGATGATTGAGACCAAGATCATCTAGGTCGGAGCATTGTCGTGTCCAGTGATGGACTTTGACGGAAAATGCGCATGCCAAATGACCAATGTCGCCTCCTTCAAAGATGAGTGCAATCTTTGAACAAGTGAGCTCAGCAACCATGTCTTAGGATTTTGGTGCCTCCCAACTCTATGAAAAAGCTAGCATGCGAGTTGCATGGGCTTAGTGGAGCTTGGTTGAGTTCAGCCAACCAACCCACAGGTGCTGAAAGAGGTCTAGTAGACCTACACATGGTCATGAACACGTGGTTACAAACCAAGAGGACTGACTTCCAGATCTTGGATTGCACTTATTGACAATGTTGCAGGGAGGTACCACCTTGGCAACAACCTCTTGGAAGAGATCATGTCCCAACGACATGGGAAGTGTTGTGTGGGCCTGGACGGTTTTCGCGGGGACGCCCAGTTAATTGGTCGCATGGACGCTCCTTGCAAAGGGGGAGGAGGCGTCACCACAGCCGTTGCTGAACACGTACCACACGGAATGTGGGAAAATTTATTCCATGTATCCTCTTCCAAACTGGCAAGACATTGTTAACAATGTACGTCCCAAAAGGCATCGACCATGCCACCGCTACACACGTGTGATGAGTCTTCGGTGAAGACTCACCAACACTTGTGAAGAACGTGTAAGGATTATACGTGTGTCACCTTGGTAAGAGCCAAGGATCACGTGATCAACACTGGATGTTGTACGCTAATGACCATAATCACAAAAAACGTAAGTGTGTGGTTGATTGTACGTGAACGTGACGCAACCGTGTTGCGGATGACAAGAGTTCACACGTGTGATCTTGTTAACAAATCTTCTTGCATGGTTTGCATCATGAAGTACGCAATGATCAAACCTCCGTGAGCAAAGACGAACCGGGACGGTTCAAAGCAAAGGGGGAGGAATGTAGCGTACGAGCCATTTTTAGAATTAAAAATGGCGTTTAAATACTGTTCCCAGGTTTCCGGGGCTCGAGACCGATGTCTCGACGAGTTGAGGCCGAAAAAATAATCTCAGGCTAGAGTCTAGTTCGACTCTAGCCCGTATTCGGTCCATAGGCCGAATTTAAGGCAAGAGGAGTGCCGCGATGGAAGATCCATCGCGTCACTCCTGCCCCCCTCTAGTTGGCCGCTAGGGTCCTGATCCCACGTGGATGTACCACGTGGAACGATAGGGTTTTAGGTTGCATGTTTACAAAAATGCCCTATGACGACTACATCCATTCGTGGCATGATTCGTCTCAGCCAAAATGGTTGAGGCGACCATTCGCTCCTCCTCCTGAGACGACTATTCTGAGGGCTTACGTTTTGGTTCTACAGTTAGTCGCAAAACGGACCACTTCCGTTACATTGTGCCAATTCTTAAGGTGAGTCCCGTCCATGACGAGGACAGGTGGAGTGTGCTCGAAACCTTTGTGACAGGATCCCGGTTTGACAGTCACCCGGTCGAACGCACCACTTTCCCGGTTCTTCTCAGCCTTTGCAATGGCGAGTGGGTCCACCTTCATGAGCTTCATGACAGAGTTGGTTTCACAGTTAGTGGGGTACCACATCCACATATGTAGGGAAAGGCAAACTAAAAGATCATGAAAACAGACCGAAGAAAAAAAAGCAATGTACGTCATCTACGTATCCACGGAACATGCTTCACGAGTCCTCCTTGCTGTACATCTTCACCAGGCAAGCCTTCGTAGCACGATACAGGGTGGTGTAGAGGAATTTCTCCCCGACCTTCATGATGACTGCCTATAGCTCCTTCAGTGTTGTGGACGAGTCCTTCGTGAGGGTGCTTTGGACGTGTTGTGCAACCCAAGGCGTGGAGCACACTTGGTTACCCCGGCTAACTCCTTAGTCACAGAGCTGGCCGTCCGCGAACGACTTGATCCCGAAGGATCCAAACCTCTTGCTGAACGCTGCACAAACTATCAACGGGCATTGTTCAGCAACGTAATGCTTGCAACGCACCACAAAGCGCGTAAGGTCGCTCTTCAACCACCTCTGCGACATGCGGTTGTCAACCGTGTACTCTTCCACCGCAGCTTTGCACACTGCCATGGCCTCAAAGGACGAGCCACAAGGGAAGTCAACCGCAGCCTGCCACTTCTTCGGGGTTGCCGATTCCGGGGCCGGCTTGGCAATGTTGAGAGAGGCAGCCTTCGCCTTATCGTCGGCTGCCTTGGCATCATTGTTGGACCCGACGGACAGGCCCTTGCTCGACTGCTCTCGACCACCCTACACGCCACATCCTGAGAGGAGCCTCAGCTACAGAGCGCGGAACATCGTCGAGTGTAGTAGGAGGAGCATAGTCGTCTGCGTGAGGACGAGACTGACGCGTCAAGCAAGGTTCATTGATCAAGTTGTTGCCGCTGTTGTCAAGTGGAAACAAGGATGATGTGACAGCTCCATTTATCTGTTGTGTGTCCCACGCCATTGGGAGAAAACCTCAGCACCTCGTGCAGAAAACATGGCACGAAATAACTTGGATACCCCCATTTCGTCTCCCATGTGCGTTCAGCCAAGGCCTCGTGAAGGGGTGCGAGATCATCGGCGGTGAGCTACACCACAATGGCCAAGAAGGCCAGAACTCCCCACGACTCGCATATCTCGCTCCAGAAAACATATTTTTCCACTGTAGCTTTGAAAGCCGCCGAAGGCCTCACATGGTAGCCGTGCATCATGCAAGGTACATTACGACTTGGGAAACCCACAATATTTGCAACAAGACAGTATGTCAAATCATAAAAGAAAACGCGCAGAGAGTGGGATGTGTTCCAGGCAAACCAATTTGCAAGCCGGTAAACTTCCAAGAACCTTCAATCACATCAGTTGGGTCATGCAATAAGCCATATGGTGTGTAGCGCGTAGCTACGAGCCAAAGCCCTTGCAATATGAAATGTCCCACCCCCCTGAAAATGGCCTCACAACCTTATGAAAGCAAGTGAATTGCATTCCATGTTACGCGCACGTTGGCCGACGATGCACTAGCAATTCGTCCCATAACCGAAGTTGAAATCCATCTTAAATATGTTTAAAACATGATATACATACATGAGATGGATGGCGTAGTAATGTACCATTGTTTCGCTACATGAAGAAGCGGTGTCCATAGTCGCAAACAGAAAGACCGCGGAGTCCATAATCGAAAACGAAAAGCCGGCGGTGTCCATAGTCGCGAACGAAAGACAGCGATGCCCATGTTTTTCGTCGTGCGAGCAAAAATGGGCACGCCTGATATGTATTTCATGTATATAACACATTTGACATGGATTTTGACTTTGAGCTTCGCCAGTCATTGCGATCTCGCAGGTGGAGTTTCGTAGCAAAACCTCCCTGCGAGCTCGCAATGAACCCGCCGAACCCCCCATTTAAACTACGGGTTTGCAAGATTTGGCGCACGCTGTGATATACGAAAGGGCATATGCCGGGCCCTGCTACCGCAGGGACCGGCAGGTGCCCGAGCAAGTAAAAAAGTGTAACCCAAACCCGCTAGTGTAACTAGGGGGATTGTCGGATGTTAGGGGGGTTTGCGAGATGCGGCTTACGTGTGATAGCAGAAAGGGAATCTGCCGGGCCCCGCTACTACGGGGCCCGGCAGATGCCCGGGCAAGTAAAATTTAAAACCCAAACCCCCTTGTGTAACTAGGGGGTTTGTTGGATAGGGGGGGGTTGCAAGATGCGGCGCACATGTGATAGAAGAAAGGGAATCTGTCGGGCCCTACTACCGCGGGGCCCGGCAGATGCCTGGGAAAGCAACAAAAAAATCCGAATCCCCCAGTGTAACTAGGGGGTTTGTCAGATATTGGAGGGGGTTTGCGAGATGCGGAGCACCCTGTCGCGAGTTTTGGAGTTCGCACTTGCGACCTCCAAAACTCGTGACAGGGCTACTTGTGACATCGGCGATGCCCGTGTCAGCGTCGCCCTCGAAGTCGACAAAGTCCGACTTTGAGGTCGTGGGGAGAGTTGTCTTTCTTCCTTTTTTTTTCTTCCATTCTCGCGCGCACAACGAAAAACATGGGCACCGACACGACGTCATGTCGTTTTCAACTATGGACAGTGCCATCTTTCCGTTTTCGACTCTGGACACCGGCGTGATTTCATTTTTGACTATGGACACCGCGGATATAACGACCGAAACGATGGGCACTGGAGTATTTGTGCCCATGTCAAATATGCCCATGAAGGACACTAACCGAGGGCATAGAATTCATTTTTTTTTTTCGACCATGGACACAGATGTCATTTCGTTTTCCATAATGGACATCGTTGTCATATCGTTTTTGAGTATGGACACCGCCGTCTTTTCCTTTTCGAGTATGGACACCGCTGATCTATTGACACAAACGATGGGTGTATTACAACACTTTCCAATTCTAAATCGTGTTCTGCCTTCCAAATTCTACCTGTTCACCATCTACGCTCCCTTTGGCATAGCAACGGCATGCATAATTTCATGCGCAGGGGGAAATGTGGGTGCGGGGAGCATATGTTTGTGTCAAGTGATTGATATGTTTATTTTGTGAGAAAATTGGCCTTAACGAAATCGGAGGCACAAAAATTGGGTGTAGCTGGGTCCAACCGGTAGTTAATTGTTTTTGGGGGAAATTGAGTTATGGATTGAACCAAGAGCCTGGGTTTGTTGTATGACACGCTGCGAGGACCCGCATTGCTAGATCTATCAGTACGGAAGCCCGCCTTCAGGCGACGAACAATGCGATGGCCCGACGTAGGGAGTCCTGTCTCACGATACCCGGTTATTTTGGCGGTTCATAGATCTTCGTCGTTATCGGGAACCCGTCAAAAATTGGTTCGGCAGCTCGGGCCTTTGCGTCAGGCATAGTTGTTGATCAACAACTGGTGCAGGGAAACATGCTGAACAAACCAGCGTTAAATGTGACGTTCGACTATCAAACATACACTTTCCAATTACAGCTGCTCACAAAATGTGTGAACGGTTCTTGCACCCGGCCGTGACTCATGCCGTGTTCCGCGACTTTTTTATTTGTAGTGGGCGGCGTCGAACCTCTCCCACAACAAAAAAATATTGTTGTTGGCGCTGTCCAGAGAACATGTATGTACGCGCCGATAAGCCGAGCGGGCCCGCTGGATCCGGAAGCCCACAAGAACCTGACAAGAAATAATTCAAGCGATAATGTACCACGGGGAGTTGAGCACGGATTCCTTGGCCAGCGGAACGGGAAGTCGACGGCGACGCGAATTCGCGAGGCCGTCGACCTATCGGAGGGCCTCGCGAAGTGTCGCAAAGTGACTCTCCGCGACGCCCGCTGGTCCATAAATGTATCGATACAATTCTCGTTTGGCTACCGACCCTGACATTTGTAGCGACGAAGTTGTAGTGGAGGAGGTAGGCGGGACACCCTCCACAACAAAATACATCCTGGATTCATGTATGATACATTTGTAATGTGCCGAACCAAAATTCTGTCAGACCCATACCTGCCACGTCATTGGCGGTAGATACAAAATAAAAAAAAAACAAGGCTCCAATGTTGCACTTA
This sequence comes from Penium margaritaceum, assembly GCA_023375785.1. NCBI lineage: Eukaryota > Viridiplantae > Streptophyta > Zygnematophyceae > Desmidiales > Peniaceae > Penium > Penium margaritaceum. Next base: position 175,648 of record SZWC01002569.1, on the reverse strand, counting down.
AGGTGCACTGGGTTACATAGTTTCCAAAGTATACATGATTGTATCTTTACCTAGATTTGTATAGCCATAATAAACATACATGCAGTAATAACACAAAGCTATGTATGTCAATATATGTGTGTTTGTACATCCATGTCTATATCAATGTCAAAATGCACATCCAGACATGTAATCACATTTTATCTCATCTACACCTGTTTCAACAAGTGTATCTACATCTTTATCGTCTTCCACAAATAAATACACGTCATTCTACATATGTATCAGAATGTGTACCTATATGAGTCTATGTTTTCCGTATATCTATTTGATAAAGATAACTATATCAATATGTATACACATATAGACATGTACATTTATGTGGATCTATCGAGATATGCGTAAACATATCTACAGATGTATGTATACACAATATCGGATATAGATTTGTCTACATCAGACTTTTGTTATTCATTTCGTTTCGGTTCCTTGCATTCTTTCGTTTGACATTGGCATATGCATTGGTGTCTATGCGACATTTGTACGTGCGTTATGTTGTGTGCAACGTCTTTATAAGCGTAGTTTCTTGATCGGCATTGTTATACGTGTTATTCTTTGCAAAAAATTGTATTATGAGATTTGTGTTAAAGAAACTGGGTACCAAAGGTTTAAACCCCATCTACGTCCATGTCCATATCCAAATCCTTATTGATCCCCATGTAAATGTTTTATCTTTCTCTATGCTTACATCTAAACTAGAAACACAAAAAATCTGTAGAATAATTCTTTTCATACATTTGAAACTACACATAGGTATTAGAATGTTAGACTTTGTGAAAACTTGGATGTGTCCATACATATGCACATACATCAATGTATATGGGAAGAAAAAAAAATTTTGGTACAATTTTTTAAAAATTTATCCATAACTTCTATTTTGAAAGTTTCCAAGACAATCAATCCGATCAAATACTCAAATCGTTTAGCTTAATTCATGAATGTACACTGAATTCCGTCTACTTTTGTTCATATGTAGCCCCTTTTTCATACCCAATGATGTGAAAATTCTAAATTCTGACCTTCAAGATACATTTTTGATTTTACTATGGGACATAGGAAATGCATAATATGTTTGCCATAGAAGTTCGTCCTTGTCCGCATTCGGTTACAATCTGAGATAAGAAACATAGCCTGGACCGATGATGCAAAAGAGTTCAAGACCAGGTTCGAACGTTTGAAAGTGCGAAGTCAATATCCTTGCGTAGTTGTCGAACGTGTGGAGTCGCGAGCCATATGTGGATGCAGATGGTGCTGACGGAAAAGGTCGTGGATGCTGATCCAGCACTGCTTCGTTGGTGCTGTTTGCATTATCGACGTGCCGTTAAATGTGCACTGGCGTCCACAAGTTTTTAAGAAGTTAGAAAACGAGAATTGTTAAACTTCTGTGGTCTGGTGCTTCTAACTCTCCTGCTTGCAACTGAGTTTGATGGAGTAGTGGATGGATCGTGGTCTAGTCTGCATGGATTTTCCATTTTTATGCCCAATGTCTGCTGGTTCGATGTGAACCAACAGGCCCTTCGGTTCCACGCAAACCTGTTGGGCTTGTTCGAGTGGATCCAGCAGGCCCACACGTTCGCGGACCAGCATGCCTACAGGCTTGCGTCGCGACACCATGCCTGCCGGTCCGCGTCAGACCAGGAGGCCCGCTGATGGGGCGAGCCATCACTTCTGTCCCCTGTGCTGCTGTCGTCGGCGAGCGACGCAGGACAGGGCAAGGGGTGACGGGGCACAACCTCCCAGCTCCTGCCCCTCCTGCCGCATCACCAGCATTGGCACTAAACGAGAATGCCGCAGCAATGGCTGTGGAAGCAGCAGCAGTGGCAGTAGCTGCAGCAACGGGAATAGCAGCAGCAGTCGCAGCAGTAACACCATTTGCAACAGGAACAACAGTTGCTGCGCTAAACCCAGTAGCAACAGAATTAGTAGCAATAACGGTTGGCCATTGTTCTTGCTGCTACTGCTGCTCCTGCGTCAACTACTGTCAGAAGTAGCAGCAGCAACAACAGTAGCAACTAGAGCAGAAGCAGGAGGAGCAGCAGCAGTAGCAGCAGCAGCAACAGCAGCAGCGGTAGCAGCAGTAGCGGTAGCAGCAGCAGCGGTAGCAGCAGCAGCAGCAACATCAGCAAAAGCAACAGCAACAGCGGCGGCAGCAACAACAACCGCAGCAGCAGTAGTAGCCGCAACGGTGCCAGCAGCAGTAGCATCTGCAGAGGCAACATTAGCAACGGAAGCAGCATTAGCAATAGTAGCAACGGCATCCTCCCCCTCATTCGCCTTCCTCCTCCCTCGTCCTCCCTCTCTCCCCCCTCCTCGTCCGCCCCCTCCCCTCATCGTCTGCCCCCCTACCCTCCTCTTCCGTCCTCCCCCCCATCTTCTG